>JBBPQC010000259.1:0-26245 GCA_038092295.1 Leccinum arenicola
TAGGGCCGGTCTGGATAAGCTGTGCTAACTATTATGGTAAGTGTCCAACGGGTGCTACCAGGATAAGTCATGTGACCTGTGGCTGTGTAAGTCACGTGACTCGGAAAAGTGAAAAGTGAGGAACGAAAGGTGAAGTGTATTAGTAATCACGTGATGCTGACTAAGCAGGTCACGTGACCTTGAAAAGTGGAAAATGAAGAGATTTGTAACAATCTCCCCCTCCTGACATCATTGATGGAGAAGAAGAATACGAAGTAGGCGAAATCCTCTCACACAGAGGAACTCATGGTCGACGACAATACCTCATGTCTTGGAAAGGATGGCCTTCATTGGAGAACACCTGGGAACCCGAAGGAAACCTCTCTCACACCGCCAAACTCCTATCTGCTTATAAAGGACAACGCCCCACTCAATTTCCTCCCTAAAAACAAAAACTTATGTCCTCCCCTCCCGCCTATAATGATCCCCTTGCCCTTCGACCCTTTGTCCCCGACCTCCCAATCGTTCCCAACCTCTTTGATACTCCTATCCGAAATACCATCTTCACTGTCGTCCTACAGACTCCTGACCTCCTTCATGATGTGGAACGAAATGTTTTTCTCTCTGGTGTTTCCTCTGAAACTATGTATGACTATGTTGCTCTTTATCAAATTTATTCTCGTATTTTCGCGTATCATTCTCTTCATAACTACACTTCCTTTTCTTTCCAAATCCACTCCGCTATAACCGACGGTCTCGCCGACATGCGAACTCACCTTATCTCCCTTCTTGCCACCTCCTCCTTCTCCGATGCCATCACCACTCTCCCTACTCATCGCCTTTGGCCCATTGTCTGCCCCCTCTGGAAAGGATCTCTGGAAAGAGAACAGGAACGTTACCGAGAGAGACTAGAGGATTATACCAACCCCTTTCTTAACGAGCATGACACCTGCGCCCTCGCGAGATCCATCTCTGGACGTCATGCCATTGCTACCTCCGGTTTCACTCCTGTCCCGAATGTTCTGGCCCCTGCTTCGAGCAGCACTCCTACCTCCCCCTCCACCCGTACTGGAGACGACAATTCAAATTCCCCCTTGCCCTCGCTTAGTCGTCGACGGAATGCTTGACCATTCGCCTCTACTCCTGGTCCATATTCTATTAGACAACCCATCCTCTCCAATCCCCTCAATAGACCCGATGAGCCCACTCCCATCCCGCCGCCTCGTAACCTCACTTCCCATGTGCGGAACCTTCGTGGCAATGATCCTGAGACCGCGTTGACCCCAGGGCCCCCTTGTCCAGTTTGCTTCTATGACGATCACTCTTACGATCAATGCATTGCTTATAGGTGTAGCCAGTGCAGAAGGCGTGGACACGGCGCTCTCCGCTGTCCCTCTCTTAACGTATGCAACCTCTGCCACGCCCCTGGCCATCTTATCGCCGACTGCCCCTTTGGCAATGAACCAGTTAGCCCTGGGAACAGCGAGGTGGACAACGCCATTGAATACAATTCCGGAGATCATTCGTCTTGAGATGTTGTTGGATGCAGGGCCTCCAACCTATTCGGGAGGTAATGTTACAATCGCTGTCGACTACGAAGGACTCAGAGACGTGGATGTATCTTTTTCTTTCAACATTTTACCTTTCTCCATTTATCTTGTAAACAATATTCATTTCCTTCTTGACCGAGCCATAGATTGATGACTCTCTTGGTCGATCCCTTATCTCTTGTCTTTTCTCCTTATCTCTCTATCTCTTATCTTTTTATCACCGCCCTTTCTTATCTCGACATCTTGATATGGTTTCCTCTCTTTCACTGCTATTTACACCACTTGGTCTGTGCACCTTTGCACTCATTATAAATACCCTGTAGCACGATGGTGTCCCTTAGCTAGTTCTACGCAATCAAGCGTTATCTATCTCTTCTTCCACTTGACCGTTTGCAAGTGAGACCCTCTCAACCTTTCTATTAGACTTGATTGGTCTCTTCGTGAGTACCTCGTCTAAGTATTAAGGTAGTTGTTACCGCTTTGCATAACAAACTCCTAGTAATTTACAGGATATGAATATGGATGATCGATATACTAATCCACCTACACAACCATTTAGCTCTAAATGGATTTGCCACTATATGTTCACAGCAGCTGTTGCTATTAGTGAAACTCTAGTTCATTACTGAGATATAAAAAAGTTACCACTAAGTGAACAAAAAGAATGGCAACTCTCGATGTAAAATCTCTTCATGACCAAAATGTTTGGGAACTTGTGGATCTACCAGCAGGTTGAAAACCCATTACAGGGAGATGGATTTATGTAACAAAGAGCAATGGTCGTAAAAAGGCTCGTTTTGTTGCTAAAGGCTTTACTCAAATCTATGGAATAGACTTTGAAGAAACCTTTTCCCCCATCGCTCATTTCGAGACAGTCTGACTTCTACTTGCACTAGCAGCATTAGAGGATTGGGACATTAAAGCTCTCTATGTCAAAACAACATTTCTCTTTGGAGAACTAGATGACAATGAGAAGCTTTACACAGTGCAACCAAAAGGTTTTGTCAAGAAAGGAAAAGAAAACAAAATTTGTCGACTTCGTAAAGCAATCTATGGCTTGAAACAAGCCGCTATCAAATGGAACAAAGCTTTACACAAATCCCTAATTCAAAGATTACCTAATAGATTACCTAATGGTTCCACTAGAGAAATTGTCAACTCAAATAATTGTGTTGTTTGACCTTTTTACATTCCATATATATTCCCAGTCTTTTGTTTGGTCAACTTTACCCCTGGCCGCAAGAGGCTTGAGTTTATGTGTCCACTAAATCATGTTTTTCAATTTTTTGGACTTAGACAAAATTCTACACATCAGCTCAATGAGGAAAAGTGTTGAAACAATAGTTATTCTTGTAATTCTTTCAATACAAATACTATTGAGTCTAGACATGATCTAGACTTTCATTTACACTTATGTAATGTAGATTAGATGTAGATAAGAGCTACATACACCATTGGCTATATTTCTACTTACTAAAGCATGACTCATAATGAGTCACACCTCTTAGTGATCATGATAAGAGTTACTTATGCTATTGGATAGAACAATCTTACATGATCATTCTATGATATTCTATATCACAATAGATACAAAGATGTACTCTTATATATAAGGAAGAACTCCTCTTCCTTGAATATCAGTTCGCTTCACTCATATCAAGTGTAGTAAACTCTTCTCAGTCTCAACATTCCTATTCTCGATCCTAGTAAGTTTTCTACTAGATCCCTACTCTTTATATATAGATTCTCTATCTGTACTGTACTATTAGATATCTCCATAGGATTTCTAAATGCTATTTGAAAATCCAACCTCCTCCTTTGCGAGGAGGGGGTGATCACGAACTGTGATGCAAAAAAGAAGAAGTTCAACATGCGAATTGACATTTATGTCATAGGAGAAGTAAAGAAGACCCACAATGACAAGAACAAAAAACTGTCATACACTGAACTCGCCAGGAAAGTGGCCTTTCTTCTTGAAGCTCAAGATGGGCGATATACAACACCTGGCATTCAGTTCCTAGGTTCACACATAATCCTTACTCTATTTGACCATGGTGGCTCCATCTTCACTCACCCCCTCAATATCCATGATTTCCCCAAAGAATTTCTCCAGATTATTCTTGAAGTCATGTTCACAGATGCAATAGCACTTGGCTTCAATTCCACCATACTCTCCACTGCAGACCAGCAAAAGAATATCCAATTATCTGTGCGACAAAAGGAGCACTCCGTTATCATTGACACCCTCTTATTCTTTTCCGGGTCTCTGCACAGCCAGGGCACAACCATGTGGAGTGGCAAAGTCACTCTTGATGAAGCAAAGGAGAAGGTCATTGTGAAGGACTCTTGGGTAGATCTGCTATGACACTATACCAAAGGTAGGATCTTGAAGATCCTGAAGAAGGCCAAAGTGAAGCACATCCCAAAGTTGGTCCACAAATAACAGGTTCAAACTCAACACCCCATTACTTGGGACCTCCTCAATCATTCAATGCATATTTTCCACTTGCTTGTTAATGGTTGCCCTCAAACCTCATACAATCTACATGTCCTGTCTCATCTTGTTTCAAAACCAAGGGGCTATCCAATTTTCGACTTTACCTCACTTTCTGAGCTACTTGTTGGACTTGTCAACTGTTATGTGGTGCGTACAGTTCTTTTCCATAGCTAGCATTAATTGCTTACATCTAATAGCCTATCATGATGCTTTTAAGGATACAGGCATACTCCATCACGACATAAGTCTTTTGAATCTTTTTCTCGTTCTCATGCATGACGAACTCAACACTGAGTTCATAAACCAAGTGCTCCAAGAGCCAGAGAGAACTCAGATCCATGCAAGAATCTTGAGTCTCTCCCATTGTGGTCTCCTTGGTGACTGGGGCTAGTATGCCATCCCGATCAATGCATCCCTCCGCAACAAGCCTGCTTCAGAACTTAATACACCTCTGGTTCATGTTGAGGAGGAAAGCAAACTGCTGTCTCCAACACACTTGAAAACCACCCATAGTATTGTCATTCCCGTGACTGATGAGCCCCTCCCGAGTGATTCCAGTTTGTTGATTGACTCAAGCCCACTCCACCATATGGTGAGTTATTAGCCTTTGGCTTTTGTCCAATATTTTGATATGCGGTGCCAGCAGGAAACATGGGTGTGGATGGTGGCCATGTTGGGCCCAGAAAGCCAGTAGTACATAATGGTCACCATAACCTAGAATCTTTTTTTTAAGTCTTGCTTGCAATTTGTCTGCTATACAACGAACCTGGCAAATGCAAGCCCCCAAAAGTCCTCAAAGTGTGTTTTGACTCCCTTTTTGCTGTTGCATACCCCAGCACCCTCAAGACCACCACAATCCAATCCAATTTCGGCTAGTCTTGTCTTGCCCTTCCATATATTTCTAAGTACTTCTGACCTCTTATTCCCCAGGGGTCCTTGAGAAAATTCAGAAGAAGCTTATCTTACCCATCAAAATCTGAGAAAACAAAGTGAAGGTGAATCACAAGTTTACTCACAACAATTTCATCAATGAGATTGTCGTGGTGCTCTCTGAGCTCCCTGACAACTACTAGAGAGCAAAGGGTTTGAAGAATAAACAGGGCAATACTGTGCCATGGAATATCACTGCCACCTCATCAAGTGCCATCTCAGGTTCATCATCTCCCACCATTGCCCCCTCCACAATCTTGCCCAACAACCCTCTTCAACATCTTCCTCCAATTTGGTTGAAAAGCACATCATCTGCTGGTATGAAGCATTGCCATGGATACAAGGGCAAGGGGAACTCTTGAACAATGAAACAATGTACTACAGTTGACGAGACTACAGACAGCAGTGGCAATCCCTCATCCACAGACACATCAGTTGAAACCTCTTCACCTTCTAAGAGCGACCCTGCCCCTAATGTGTAGCTATGATACATGGATACCCTTTTGTTTTAGCTCAATATAACTCAAATTGTAGTGTAACAACACTAGTACTGTACTTTACCTGTGTTGTCTTAGCATCTTTGATGTACTCTGTCGCTTGTGCATTCAGAAGAAAACAGTTTAAATTTACTATGAACACAAGATAATCTATGATAGTGAGGATGATGATGTCCTGCCAGACAAGGGGAAGAAAGCTTGGGTGCCTCCAGACAATGTGCCCGCAGGTATGTGTGCACCTCGCATGTTCTTTGTTCCAAGTCACTGAGAATTCAGCATAAGCTATCACTAATGGAACAGGCATGCAATGATCTAAGCACACTAGAAAGGGTAACAGGGGCCATTTAGCTCAAATGAAGCAGTTCAAACAGCTGCAGATGGACCAATCAAAACAGTTGTCAACTTAACTCAACATTGCTACCCAAGAAGAAGACATTAATCCCATGGCACTATTCTTTCAGGACGTTGGCAAAGGCAGGTTGTGCAGAGGGCAAGCTAGTTCTAACAGGGATGAACTTCCAGCTCCAGCTTCAACTTTGCAGCCTGAACTCTTGCTGGTGGCTCCTGGTAATAAATATGGCTTCAGAATACTAGATGTTGTGTTGCAACCCAAAAGCAACACATGAGCTCCCACTTGTACCCAGTTCCCTGGAGTTTATTTGCAAACTTCTTCCAACAGTTCTGTGCCACCTTCAGGGACTCGGAGTGCTTCCTTGTTCTCAAACACTGGACCAGCTCCATTGAATCCTGGCTCAAAACCTTTTCTGCAGCCCAAGATGAAGCCCTTGCAGCCCATGAACTCACTCAACAGGTCATGTCTGCTAGAAATGGCAGAGGGTTTGTTCCATTCTCAAAAGAAGACAAGGTCTGGCTCAAAGCCAAGAATCTCAAATGCAACCTCACATATAGGAAGTTTGCTCCAAAACGAGAAGGACTTTTTATCATCACTCAGGTCCTATATCCCATCACATACCAGCTACAACCTCTCCAAAACATGGAGCATTCACAATGTGTTTCATGCCTCTCTCTTATTGCCCTATTGAGAAAACACCATACATGGTCCGAACTTTCCTGCCCCACCACCTGACCTTATTGAGGGTGAAGAGGAGTTTGAAATACTGCAGATCATACATCACAGAGGACCTCTCAACAACCACATGTATCTGATCCAAGGGAAAGGATATGTATATGGCCGAAGAAGATACCTGGATCCCAGAACAAGAACTAAAACACACCCAAAAAATCTTCTCAGCATATAAAAAACTCCATCCCCTTGCTTTCCCCTCCAGAACTTCTTTACCATAGAACCTCATCACATTTTCTTTTTACACCAATGTCTACCTATGTCCCTTCTGACTTAATTTCTTCTATATCTTCCATCTCTCTTTCACCCTCTTCTTCATCATGTAATTCTTCCTCTCCTACCAGTCCTCTGGCTTGAGGTCATCTTCCTAGTCCTCTTAGTGGAAAATCTCTGGGCCTGGACAGTCTCATTTCTCCTCCCCTTTCTTCCGCTCCCCAAAATGTAAACAACTCCAGCAATGAAATCACCATTCCCTGACACATTTATTCCCCTTCCCTTCCTGCTTGATCTAATGTCTATCAAATACACATACAGGCAGTCAATGTTCCTCTCTATGCCAGCAAGCTAAGGACTGATGATACCTTTCCTGAAGACTTACGCAGGCTTTGCACCTACTTACAAAATGCTAGAACTAGGGACATTTATGCCCATGCAGACATTAAATCTCCCCTCCACTCCTTGTACAATGCTTTTGCTCATGCCTGTCACTTTGGAGGCATTGCCTCTAATATGCAGAACTCATCTAACTCACATGCTGCATTCCTTTCCTCTCAGATTGTCATAGCTCACAGAGCCATTGATGAATACCTCCTCTCAGCCATGCATCAGCTTGGGATGAGTGAGTTCATCACAGACCTAGATTGCTTTCTGGCTGAGATGACCATATACTTCACCTCTATCACTATCCTGATGATTCTCTCTTCTCCCCCAGGCCTTCTCCATCCCCTTCTTTACATTCACATCCCTGCCAAGATAGAAGCAGTAAGCCCACAAGCAATACTTCCTATTCCCATTGGAGTACACCCCCCTCTTCTTCCTTTCCTGTCCCCCTCCTCTCCCCTGAGTGATGAAGCAATCGAAGCAGCTGTCAACACCATCGCCTTCCATCTCATAGTACTTAAGACTCGCCTCCCCATTTTGTACCTCCTTATGCTAGAGCTACTCGGAATATTACCTAGTTCTCAGTGTCCCTTTGAGTCCCTCGTCCCTCAGTACCTTCAAAGCCTCTGCTCTCTCGGGTGTGTCTCTAACTCCTTAGTCTTTGAAGTCTAGCCAAGCATTATGTTTGCTCGACTACTCCTTCATCTTAGTCTTAGCCCCTTCCAAGTCTACATCCAACCTTACCCAGGCCAGCTGTAATACTCAGCAATAACAGTAGGAAGGGAATGGGGTTCCCCCCATCATAAGGAAAAAAGAGGATTTTCCAGTTACAGAATGAGGGTGATGATTGTAAGCAAACTCTGCTTGAGTAATCATTAGATCAGACCATGTGGTGGAGTTGTCTCTGCAAAGGATCTGAAGATAGGTCTTGACTTCTTGATTGACACGCTCAGTTTCTCCGTCAGTTTGGGGGTGAGATGATTTTGTTGTAGAGTCCAAAGTGTTTGTAGACTTTGTGAAAAAAAAAGGGTTGCTATCCCTTCAGCAGTGATGGTTTTCTTGGTAGGACAGAGAATCACCCCCTTTGTAAGCCTGTGGTTGACCATGACCAATAAAGAATCGAATCTGGAAGAGGAAGAAAGGTTGGTGATAACTTGAAGATCACAAGAGACCTGTTGGAAGGGGCAGGAGCAAGTAGACTTAATTGGGGTAAGGGGAGGCACAGTGGGGTAGGTATTCACTTTGCATTGTTGGCAGAGGAAGCACATTAGAAAAGGATAATTGTCACTATTTGTAATATTTTTCAACTAATTGAGATATTTTCAATATTTTGTGCAGATTATCTATTATTAGTGTTTAATTTTAGGCACCTCCAGATAATATGACTGAATTTTGTGCAGATTATCTACTATTAGTATTCAGTTGCATCAGTAAATCACTTTGTGGCTGTACAATGCTGGTAGCTACTTACAGGTGTCACAAGTGTCACAGGAAGGTCCCCCACTTGTCAGTGATGTCACAATGTTCACATTGCTCACAGCACGTACAAAGTATAGCATTACAGTGCTATACAGTAATGACAATTTTTTTTTTTTTTTTTTTTTTTTTTTCATTCAACCAAGCATGTTTGTAAATGATTCATTTGTAAACTATGTAGTCTATCTATACAAAATAACAACTATTGTACAATACTCAACACACACGTGCCCTATACGGCGCATACATGTTGATTCGGACCTACTCTGTGCACAGGGAGAGGGTGTGGCTGCCATTTTGTTGTCATCACCATGGTTGTGGTACCCTCATGGTGGTGTTGGGGACATTGCATCGTCGCTGCCATCTCCCCCAGGCCATCCTCATCATCTTGCCATGCTGTCTCCCCATCCTCCTTGTCCTAGGTGTTTTCACCATGATTCATGATGTCATCGTTGTCATCATCATTGTTGTTGTTGCAACATCGCTGTGTCATTGTCATTGTCACAGTGTTGTGGTGTCACTGATGCCGTCATCCTCACCATCCTCATGTAGATGTCACTAGCAGGGATATTGCATTGTGGTCATGTTGCCATCTCTCCATCCTCCCTGTCCTCCTCATCTATATGGGACAGGTGGTGATGATGAGAGATGGGTGGTGAGGGTGAAAAATGGGTGGTGAGGGTGAGGGATGGGTGGTGAGTAGTGTTCAAAAGTCCAGTCTTAGGACTAATAAAAGACTGCAACTGGATTGGACTATGGTTGCAGTTGCCTCGTTTCAAAATTCAAAGACTGATAAATATTTTAGACTGAACTGGACCAAAATTTCTGGTCGCAACTGATGTACAGCCACCCCCTATCTTTCCTATAATTTTTGTGCATTTTTCCCACTATTTTTCATAATTTTCTGCCATCATGTCACATTTTTATCATAACTATAGATGTTAAGGGTATCAATATGAAAATGGTTGGTGAGACATCAAATGACAATGATCATATCAATATTTAGTTGCTACATTAAGATTTATTGATGTTACATATGATACATTTTACATATACACTATACACATTACAGCAATCTTAACATGCAAGTGCCAAATGACATGCAGTTTTAAAATCTTCATATCTCTGTGAGTTCTTAACCGAATTACATAAGAAAAATATGGAGCAGAAGCTGAGAGTCTGGTCTAAATTCTGACCCTATCTGGTCCTCGAAAAGACCGGTTTTGGACCACAACTGGACCGAAAAAGACTGAAAAGTCAGTTTTTTTGGTCTTGGTCCAGTTTTTTCCATATCAGGAAATTCCCAGGACTGGTTGTGGTCTGGTCTTTTCCAAAAAAGGCAAAAGACTGTGTAGAGAGAGCAGGAGGGGAGTGGGAGAAGTGGAAGAGGGAGAGAGAGAGAGAGAGGGAGGGAGAGGAAGGGAAAGGAAGGGGTTGAGGTTAGGGAAAAGGAGGAAGATGAAGGAGAGAGATTAGGCTTGTGCACATCCATCCAGACATGCTGCGCAAGGAAGGAGAGATAGATGGAGGAGGAGGTCAAGGGAGGAGGTCAAGGTCAAGATCGAGGTTGAGGAGGAAGAAAGAGGAGAGATGGTGGACACATGCCTGCAGTGACACTGGTCCATTTGGACATGCTATACAGGGAGGAGTGAGAGTTGACTCACCGAGGAGAGTCAAGATGAGATGATTCAGAGATGAATCAACTATGGTCACGTGTGACATGACATGTGATATGTTAGCACAAAATTTTCACTAAGTCCACATGGATTAGGAAAACCAAGCTATATTTTACTACATGTTGCCACATCTTGGCTCCACTGTGGCAGCTGTTGTGCTGTCCCAAAAAGGGTGATTTACTGATGTTGTAGGCACCTCTAAATAATATTACTGGATTTTGTTGAATTTTACAAACATTTCTGCAAATATTTCATGAAGAAAACCCAGTTACATTAGACCAGACTACCACACTAACCACAACTAAAACAAGACTCCTAATGCATATTCAAGCATCTTCATCAGCAATGTTTGCCTCTACTTGAACTACCCAATGTTTGACTAGATAATCTACCCTATTAGATGAGTGTACTAAAAAAGTGTACAAAAAGTGAAAAAGTATAGGAGAAAGTGTATCAAGTGTATAAAAAAGTGTACCAAAGAAGTGTACAAAAAAGGAAAAAAGTGTCCTTCAACATATTTGCAAATGAAGGCAGCAAGACCAGGCCACCAGTATTCCACTGCAACAAGCTGGCAAGTTTTAAGATAGCCAGGATGACCAGCAAAAAAATGGTCATGAGAGCGAGCAACAATGTCATGGCGAAGAGATCCAGAGTCCAGAATATAGACATGATTCTGATAGGTAAGGATATAGAAATCATACCATGTGACTAGTGTACAATGCACATGGACTATCACTCAAGTAAGGTGGTTCCAAGGCCACAAGGATGATCAAACAAGTAGTATCAGAGGAATGTAAGTAGCTTGTCAGTACGATCTCTATGATATCAGTTATTCTCTATATCCAGACTTATGTCAGTCTCTACCAGTGATTCATGGTAGGAACAATGATACGTGGCAGGAATGTACCATATAACATCAACTGACTCCTAGAGGTCTGGAAATAGGAAACTCTCTATACAGTGTAAGCTATATAGGAAATCCTGTTAGGGGCTCATAACTCTCACTACCGTGATACACATATAGTGGAAACTGTCATCTTAGTAACCACTATCACCACTTGTGATAGTAATCTCTATCATTATATGATAGGTAAGGTGAATGCAATAGCATCATCATATATCTCTACCATAAGGTAGGTAATCTCTACTATAAGATAGTAGGTAGCTCTACATAGTAGATAAAGGAGACTTATACATGCTCCATATGAGTGCATAAGTATGTGCACATCAACTCTATCAACAGATAGGTAATGTCTACTAAAGAGCAGACACAGCTCAAGAGAGCTAGGTATGATTGACTGTAAGGTCGATCATTCTCACTAGGATCTCTGTCTGTAGTGGTAATTCCTCAATACCAATAGGTATATATATAGAGGAATAGATATCTGAGACAGGGACTGATTAATAGTATGTTGAGGACAGACAATTGACTCATTAGAGTCAAGTAGAGCTTATTTTGTTGAAAGATGAAAAAGTCAGTGAAAACTTCCTTATTATTCCAGCCCATAGTATGGACTGGACTATATATACTAAATACATGTTTGTACTTGTATATATAACCATGAGTAATTAGCCAATAGCATAAAGTACTTGTAGGTTAAGTTAGGTTAAGTGGATATTGTCTTATCCAATAGCATAAGTATCTTGATTAGCACTAGTCATCATTACAAGAATGATGAGTAAGATGCTTCATAAATGAGCCTAGCCAATGACATATAGAGCTCTAATCTAGGAGTCATGAATGACTAATCTAGTCATGGACTATCTGATCTTCGAGATATGCTATTAGGATAGTAATAGTGTAGAATTCACTATCCTTTTGCTCTTAGCATTACTATGCTTTTAGATAGTGATATAGACATGGCTAATGCCAGTCCTAGAAAGGTAGTACTATAAGGATATTTGTACTACACTTTCAACAAAGGAGGCCACTGTCGACCTGCCAGTCAGAAAGGTGAGATCGGAAGGCAGGGGGAATGGTGCCATAAGGGCCTGGAGAGTGTTATGGACAAAGATGTTATTATCCAAGGAGGAAGTGATAATATCACAAAGAGTGGTATTGATTACTCGAACAAAGAGTAAGAAGGGAAAAAGAGTGACATCCTCATTATTTGTGGCAAGAGATGCTTGTCCAGCTGTTGAGAGAGTGTGTTGGGTCCGGCAAGGAGTGTGCCAGGAACATGAGTTATCTTGAAATCAAAGTCAGCAAGGTCGAGGAGCCAATGAGCTTGTCGACAATTGTGATATTGGAAGCTATGGAAGAAGCCTGAGGTAAGGTTCTTGTGGTTGGTGAAGACCTGGACTGGGAAAGGGGAGCCACGAAGAGTGTTTTAAGGTCTGGTCCAGTCCAGTCTTTTGCCTTATTTGTGCAAGACCGAGACCATAACTGGTCCTGGGAATTTTCTAATATGGAAAAACCAGACAAAGACCACAAAAAACTAATTTTTCAGTCTTTTGTTGATCCGGTTACAGTTATTAACCGGTTGTCAAGGGTCTGAAAAATACTACCAATTCCTGGCTTCTGGCTCATATTTTTTTCATCCACATTGGTTCAGGGGTCATCGAGATATGATTGATTTAAGATTACATGTCATTCTTGAGTATATCTACTTAGAAAACCTATTTCTGAGAATAGAATAGCATGGGATCGGCGCTTAGGGGTGGCTGTACCAATGATAGCCAGGTCACATGGCGCTAATATCCACCAAGAATTATGTAATTCGGCCCATATGCAGCTAAGATATGGCTGATCCCAAGTCTGAGAAATTATCATAACTATCTCAAATAAAATCATAACAATGTGGGCAAATCAGGATAAATCAGTCAATATACTACCTAATATGGGCTAGCAATCAATGAGAGGGCAAGTGATATCAGAATAATGTCATTATAATAATCAATGAATTGTTGATAGAAGTTGGCAAAACCAAGGAAAGAGCAGACAGTTTTGATGGTAGTGGGGGTAGGCCAAGAGGCGATTCTGTCCAATTTGACAGGATCCATGGCAAGGGTACCAGGTTTGACAATCATTCTGAGATATTCAACTTTGGCAGTGGCAAAGTTGCATTTCTTTAGTCTAAGGTGGAGGTCAAGCTCTGTCATCCTTTGCAGGATGCATTTGATATGTTCAGAGTGTCACTGAACCTGGCTTCTTGACGCATTCGGGAAGCCGCTCCCAGTTCCGACTACAGCCGGTCCAAGTGTTCTCTCCCTCCCAGGTGCCGGGCATTACATCCATGCTAGGATGGCTCCTACTCCTTCCCAGCTTGATGGACAGCAATCCTGCCACGCGTCTGACTCCGACTCGTCCATCTCAGAAGTGGAGTCGGATGACCCTGAACTAAGTAGTAGTTTGTCCTCTGCTCCTTCGTCAGACTAATCCACTCTATGTTGTGCAAGTATTGTATTGATTGTTTCAAGTATGTACTATGTCATTCGTATATGGTATGCCCCATGTTGTTTCAAGTATGAATTATGTAATCGGTCTATCGTACAGACATTATTTAATCCTGTCGGTGAGTGAATTAATGTTGGTCCTTGAAATTCTGATCCACCCTCAATGGCAAATCAAAACTCGAAATGCAAGACAACTATGGCTATGGCGAAGGCTTCTGAGTCGCAACAACCTACAAATAGGACCAGGAATTCTGACATTAATGTTAACGACACTGGTCTGCTTCGAAGATTCCTTTCTTTGGTATTCGCTTCTGACATTACTCACGTTATCATATTATAGTGCCCACCACCGCATCAGTCAACACATCTGATGCATCCTTAAGACGTTCCTCCAGAGCTAGTCGGGGCAGTGGTGGGCAACTGGACCAGCAGAGACGCTTGGAAGCGATCCAGATGGTGAGGCCAATGGTGTGTGTCTCCCCAATGGATGTTGTGTTACAAGGCGAGGCAGTCAATCCCATGGCTCCAGGAGCCACCCAAGCTGTCAACCCTAGGGCAAAGCCTACTGCTAGCCAACCTGAACGTTCTGCAAACATAGGCAACAACTCTATGCGACAGGCGCCAGCAAGGCCACAACTCGTACCCGCTCAAGCAGGCTCCAAGTTTGGCTTTCGTTTGCCTGATGAAGGTATTACAGCGGTCCACCCTTCCCATGCTATGCCATCGTCTTGCAGCCTGGGTACCACTCTGTCATCGCTCAGCGGCTTCACAGCCGATATGTCACGCAGAGTTCCTTCCACCCCTCCGTTGCATAGTAATTCTACAGCTCCGACATCATGCAGTGGCTCTGCAGCTCCGATTTCACGCTACCATTCTACCGCCCTGACATCTCGCAGCGCTTCTGTATCCTCTCAAGTCCCCAAGGCGTTTCCATCACAAGCATCTCAATTGCATATTCAGTCATTGGGCGTCCATCAAAGATCCAGCATACATAGTTGTTCCCGCTCATCCACTCTCCCCTGCTGATATTCCATCCCAACCTCGACCTCGACCTTGTCAAGTCCCAGCATATCATTCTTCTATGCAAATTTAGGCTCCACCTCCCACAACTCCTTTCCAAAGCGACTTGGGACCTGAGGAACCCCAGCTAGCTGACATCTTCACAGACAAGGACTCTCCGGAGCCTCGTCCTGCCGGGAGTCGCCGTCCAAGGTGAACAGAGTCGTACTTCGATAATGGTGACAAAGATCTATACTCGCAGCCTCAGCAATGGCAGCCACAAGTCAGCATAGAGCCTGACCTCGATATTGATGAAATTTCTCCAGGCGAAGAGGACAATCTTGCCGAGCATTTCCTTCACGACGGTAAGATAGATAAAATGACAGTGAAAATTGCTAATGTGCCCACAGATGTGCCGGATCTCCCTCCCATTGATTCAGACGGTCAGGATGAGGTCATCATGGCTGAACACAACCTTCGCCACGGTACATTACAATTACAGTGAGGAGCAGTTCCTAATCATCTGTTCTTACAGATACGCAAGCCCTCGCTCATACTGGTTCAAGTCATCAAGATGAGGATGTTGTAGTTGAACACCACCGCTGGAATCGTGGCCCACATCTTCCGACTACGGTTGAACTCGACACAATTTGTGACGACCGCCATGTTGCTACTATGGATGCAATGCCTTCTTCCTGGGGCCTCGAAGACAATCCAGATCAGCCTTCGCAATCTCCAGTGTTGACACAAGCGACTAGATGGCAAGGACGAGGGCACAGCCATGGAGGCCAAGAAGATGATCCGTCACAATTACAGTATTACCCCCCTATGGTGTGTGACATCCTGGAACGTGCCAAGGCAATATCGCGTTGTGACGCTGCTTCGTTAAATGTGTATCCTTCTCGCGCTTGGTTTGCTATAAAAGCACCCAAGTACGTCAATGAAGCAATCATGGAGCGTGTCAAGAAGACACTTCCAATTCCTACAGGTAAGAGTAACTGCACAGTGATGTGCTTTGCTCACTGCGTCGTGTTTAGGTTGGTGGCCCAAGAATAGTGAGCCAATCACGAAGATGGTACATTATTCCTGACTCGGGATCACGCAGTGCATTTTAATGTTGTGACCAGCTCTGGGAGGATCTTACCAATTGGCGATCCGCAATAAAAAAGAGGGCGCGAGTGTTCGTTGCTGAACGCTATGATTGGGACCCGGAGAAATGACAACAAGTCAATGCCGAAATCGCCGTAGACCTTTTAGCAGACGGAGGTGCCTTTCACAGGTGCGGGGTCGATGCCGATGTAAGTGCAACCATTATGTCGATCATGCCTGCTCATAGTCTACATACTAGGGCCATACCAACAATCTTGCCCACCCTGCGCTGGAGGCCCTCATCCTCGACTTTTTCTACACTGGGCCTAACTCCATCGGGGCAGTATTCACGGAAGTATTCGAGCACAAAGTCCCATGTGTGGCCGTTGCACTTGCTGTTACCGCGGTACGTCCAATTTCTCTACATGATACTTCACTGATGATTTGTTTCATAGCTGAAATCCACTCTCGATGAGATTGCTCATGCCAAGTTGACCTTCAAGGTGCAGAAGTACCAAGATTTTTACCTATCAGTACTCGACTGTATGTCCAAGTGTGACACGCATCCTGTTCACAAGGAGAAAACAAGGTTGTTGAGGGTCGAATGGGCACGGATTGGAAGGTGAGTAATCAAATCTTCTGGCTACGGGCTGTTTATCTGACTTTTCAACATAGCAATGCTTACGCATCCATATTGTCTACAGCTCAGAATACAATTCAAGTTGTGCTGGATTGACTCCATCTTTGTCTATACCGTGTAATGTCTGCCGTGCCGCACTGCTAGTATTGTAACAGACTTTTTTGTACCTGATATTTATCCTTTTCGGTTCTAACGTTGATTCGGACACAATAAAAATGTCGTATGATTATGCTTATGAAAGTGGATGATCTAGGGCAGCCGGGGTAGCTGGGACAGCTGGTGTCTACCATGGGTAAATGTCATTTCGAGTTTTCCCTTCCAGTTCATCCCAGTTTTAGTCATCTGTCCAGTACTAGACATGTCCATTCCAGAAATCAACTCAATGTCCAGGAGTAGGCAGTTAAGGACCTTGATGGAAGGGCTGTGGTACTGCCCAGCACTGTCCAGGCTGGACAGTGTAAGGCTGGTTTGCTGATGTAGAGACCTTGTTGTGGGCTCGCGATATTGACTTCGATGCCCACGACTGCCAAGTCAGATGTTTCCCACATGTGATCAATATATGTGTGCAGCACGTCATGAGCAGCTTTGTGAACTCTACCCTCAAAGGGATCATGGAGACATGGGCCACCACAATCACAAATGGAGGGGACTGTGAACAGTATGCAACTGCCATCCGGAACAACCCTATCAAGAAGGGCCATTCAATTGTAACTGCAATCCAATCACCTGGACTTCGCTGTGATGATTTCCTGGAAACCATAAAGCTGGGTAATTCACGTAATTGGTTCCAGGCTCCTGTATGCCCTGTCATCAGAGTCCCTGAGCATGAACTAAAACATGACTCCAACACATGGTGGGATTCCACCTACGATATGATCAGTCATCTGATGGAGTTATGCTCAGTAAGATGTAGTGAAACCTTCGTAGCTAATGATCTACTGATCTTGTCTAGGCTATCGATTATTTTCTAGACTTGCCAAATCATTGGGACCTCAAGAAGCTAAAAATTGCAGAGTGGAAGTGGAAAGTCCTCGCGGACTTCTACACAATCCTCAACATAAGTATCTCGTATCATCGGTCTTCTTTTTATCTGTACTTACAATCACTGATGACTATCTGTGCTATACTAGATCCCTCATGTCATCCAGAATCACGTCTCAAACGAAAAGCTGCCTCGCCTCAGTTTATCTGTACCTTACTTTGAGCTCTTCATGACAGGTTGGGAAAGGCTTCGAGTGACTCATCCACACCTCAAGCCATGGGTGGATATCAGTATTGAAAGGCTGTGCTCTATCCATATGGTAAAGAGCGGCTGACAATGTGCGCAGTGAGGGCAACGAGTGGCAAGGGTCTAGCAAGAGACACTTACTAGGTAGCAGAGGGCTGAAAGCTTACAGCTGAAGAACTCGACTGTGGTGGTAAGAGTCAAAGAAGTCTTATTAGACAGTGGCCTGAAGAGCCTGCTATATATACACAAAGGAACATATTTGTACATATTTTGGGATATAACATAAGAGGAAGTTCCATAGAACATGAAAGAATGTGAAGGAACTTCTGAGTAATCACAGAGAATAATTAGCCAATAGCATAAGTATCTCTGTGGAGTATCAGTCATCATATTGGAAATATAATGAGTAAGATGGGTAAAAGATAACCCAGCCAATAGCATAAGAGGCTCAAGCCTATAGCATAAAGAGCTCTTATCTATGACGTCATGATGATGACTAGTCTGGATAGCAAATAGAAAGTTCTAGAAGGAACTGGTAAGTGCTAGAGAGCACAATAGAAATGGTAGTCATGGAAAGATGAATACTACCGTTCCAACACTCCTCCTCGCTTTGCAGATGCGGGCATCTTGTGAAGTCTATCATCCTGAAGAGGTACTCACGAAGAGACCACATGATTCAGGATGACAACGTGTTTCTAGTACCAAGAGACGTTGGTATGCCATGGAGTCTGAGTCTTTTCAGATTTTGGGCATATCGATCATAGGATACATTCTTGGTGAATATATCTGCCAGCTGATCATTGGTAGGAACGTAGAACAAAGAAAGTTCATTGCATTCTTGAACAGCCTCACATATATAGTGGTATTGGATTTCCACATGCTTCGTACGTCCTTTCTGAGCAGGATTTGATGCTAAGAACATGGCTCCTTGATTATCACAATTAAGTGAAATCAGATGCTTGATATCATGACCTATCTCAGTGAAGAGATGACATATCCAAGCAAGTTGCTTGGCCATCTCGGTCATGGCGACATATTCTGCTTCGGTAGACGAGAGCACAACTATCTTGTGACGTCGCGAGTTCCAAAAGACAGGTTGTCCAACAAGAAACACAACATAACCAGTAGTCGATTGACAGGTTTCGAGATCTCCTCCCCAGTCAGTGTCACAGTAAGCCATAAGCCGGAGCTTTTAGCATATCCGTCATATTCCAGACAGATATTCTGCGTGTAGTTGAGATACCTTACAATAGTAGTACAACACACGAGCAAGGTGGTCTTCAGAAGGATTCTGAGAGAACTATGCCATTTTGATGATGTGGAATGCAATGTCAGGACGAGTCCCTAACATAGCATAGAGGATAGATCCAATAACAGATTGGTAGGTCTGTTGTCATTTAGCATCAGGTTCAGGATCCGGATTCGGTGCTGGATTATAGCCTGAAGGAAGTGGAGTGTGAGCATGTTTGGAATTCTCTAGTTGGAAGCGTTTGATGACCTTCTCAACATACGAGATTTGATTGAGTCTCAAGAGTCGATGAGAGTGATCTCTGGTAATGCGCATGCCTAGATATTCAGTAGCAGCACCTAGATCATGGGATTCCCAGTGTTGCATGAAGGTTTTCTTCTCTACAAGGACTTGTGTTCTGTTGTTTCCCATAAGAGCATCATCAACATAAACCACAAAAAGGATTTTCTCTTTTCCTTTTCCCTTTATATACACTTCTGGATCTGAATAGGTTTGGTTAAAACCTATTTTCAGGAGAGATGCATGCAAAGCTTTGTTCCATTGGAGCACAGCTTGCTTAAGACCGTAAATGGCCTTGTTAAGGTGACAGACCTTTGTCTCTGATCCTTTCTTGACAAAACCTTCTGGTTGAACTAAATATAGTTCTTCACCTTTGTCAAGTTCTCTAAAGAGGAATACAGTCTTGACATCCAAGGCTTTTATCTCCCAATCCTCAAGGGCTGCTAACCCGAGGAGTAGTATCACCGTTTCAAAACGGGTGACTGGAGAAAAGGTTTTCTCAAAGTCTATCCCAAAGACCTGGGTAAAACCCTTTGCAACAAAGCGACCTTTCTTTCTCCCATCACTTTTTGTAGCATAGACCCATCTGCCAATGATGGGCTTATGACCTGCAGGTAAATCAACCAAATCCCAAACCTTTTGGTCTGTAAGAGACTTAATCCCTTCTTCCATCGCTTTCTGCCAGAGCTTCTGTTCATCTGCTGGTAACCGCTTTATATCCTGGTAATGAACTGGTGTGCCAGCTGCATTGGCAGTGGCAGCTAAATGACAGTGTATCTACTGATTGGAATACATCTCTCCTATATCGAAATCCTGCAGATTGGTGGGAATCGGTTCTTCCTCCTCCATGGTCTCATTGACAGGTGTTGAGGAAGATTGTTCCTCCTGAATAGGGGGTATTGATCTATCCCATTGCTGCTGCAGCTCACGCTTGATTTTGAGGGGTGTACGATCTCCATAGACATTGTCTGGTATGACACGTCTCTGGGGAATCCGAGTAGATCTCAGTTGAACAGGAGGAGGTATTTCCCATTTGGGGATAGTAGGTCGATAATGATGAGGCCTGTCACAGAATTCCTGTAAAGTTTCCTCTCTATCTTGCCATGGAGGTAACCAATCTCAATGTCTCAGAATCGAATCCGATTTAGGTTGTGATGGAGTGGGTCTCTTGGGAGGAACATATTTCCTCTGAGGTTGAGGAGAATGTTGGTCTAAAGAGCCAGCACGTTTCCTTTTCCAAGCTGGTTTATAAGGCAAACCTTTATGACCAGGTGGCGGTAACAGATCATTCAAGGGTGGAATGTCTGGAGTGGGAACAAAATCAGGTGTCTTGACATGAGGTGGAGGTGACATATAGTCAGGCTATCTCTGCGAGGCAAACCATGGTGATGGATTGGAAGATGATGAGGAGAAATTGCTCGGTGATGGTGGTCTCGGTGGACGTTGCGGTCCAGGACCTGAATATGGATATTGATTACCATTATCTCCCAGTACTAGAGGGAGGTGGACGACTATGTCTGGAGGTGGTCGGTCCACAGAATCTGAGTGAGGTGTAACAGCTACAGGGTCTTGTACATCTTTCGAAGATGTAAGAATAGAGGATAGTCCATCTATGTTCTTTTGCTTCTTCAAACCATAAGGGAACATCAGTTCATCAAAAGTGGCGGTGCTGGAAATGAAGACACGTCTCCGCGTAGGACACCAAAAGCGATATGCTTTGGATCCTTGCTCATAGCCAATGAATATCATTTCTTCTGACTTGGGAGCTAGTTTATTGGTTTGCACATCTTTTGGTATAAAGACGTAAGCTCTACAACCGAAGACGCAGAAGTAGGAAACATCTGGTTTCTCTCCTGTGAAGATCTCGATAGGAGTCTTCCAGTTATGTCGACGTATTGGCTGTTGATTATAGATGTGTAAGGCTGTTTTGACTGCGTCTTGCCACATGTTATTGGGCAGACAGGCTTGTAGTCGAATCACTTGAGCTTTATCCAGGATGGTTCTATTAAACCTCTCTGCACGACCATTTTGTTGGGGCAAGTGTGGTACAGAAGTCTAATGAAGAATACCTCTGGACTTGAGGAACGATTGAAATTCCTGTCCAGTATATTCCCCACCACGATCCAAACAGACAGAGGTAAGAGTGGAACCAGACTGAGTTTCGATCAGATAGGAAACCAAGTCGCGGAAGTGTGCAGCAGTATCACTTTTCTTGCAAAGAAA
Source organism: Leccinum arenicola (assembly GCA_038092295.1). Taxonomy (NCBI): domain Eukaryota; kingdom Fungi; phylum Basidiomycota; class Agaricomycetes; order Boletales; family Boletaceae; genus Leccinum; species Leccinum arenicola. Next base: position 21,393 of record JBBPQC010000259.1, read on the forward strand.
AGCAAGCAATGCAAAGCCAGAACAATCATCAATGAGAGTGAGAATATACACAGCACGAGTATGAGACTCGGTGGGTAATTCAACCAGATTGGTGTGAACCAAGCCAAGAACACAGGTAGAACAAGTGCCAGAATGACCGAGCAGTTGTTCATGAGCTTTCCCGAGTTGGCAACCAGGACAAGGAGAGGAAGGTGGCGACGACAAGCGTGTAAAAGAAGCTCCAGTTGTGTGAGCAGGAACATGATTCAGAGTATTCTGAGAAAAATGTCCAAATCGATGATGCCAGAGTATCAAAGAACTAAGATCCGACAAGGTGGAGGCATCCCCTGTTGGAGTGATCGAGACCCACCGAAACCAATGGAGGATGTCACCTGGGGATGAGGCAGTAGCCCAAATCATGAGGTGACCTTGTTGGTTGAAGACATCCGTAGTTTTCCCTATAAAAATTTCATGTCCTTCTAAAGCCAAATGGTTTGTCGAGAGAAGTCGACAGGTGGCTGTGGGTGAAAACCAAACTCTGTGCAAAGTAATCGTGTTCTTCATCCCATAAGGTTGCAGAATGACCATGCCTGGACCATGCATCTCGATGGTGTTACCATCAGCGATACACGCATAGTGCTTATCCCCACCAAGCGAAGCAAAATCGGATTCGTATGGGGTGATATGGTCAGAGCAACCAGAGTCAATCATCCAATGATCTTTAAGAAAATCAGAGGATCTAACAGTTTGTGCAATCACACAGGTATACAATTCACAACAATAATCTTCATTCGTAAAATCATAATCAGCATAATCTCCATAATCTGATATAGTAGGCTCATTGGCATCTCAATGTGCATTAGGAACATCACGATCGAAAAAAGTAGCCAGATGATCAGTAGCAACACGGTGTGTAGACTAGAAAAGCTCCTCCTTCCTTCTATCCTGCCTCAGTTTATGCCGTAACATATCCTGGAATTGTCTCTCATAGACATTTTGTTTGAGGAAAGGTAGAAGAAAAGGTACTAGATTGGGAAACATCCATGTCACCAATACCATAGTATTGCATGGAGTTCTGCTGAAGATCTTCCGAAGAAGTCTAGATAGCATTGGCTGTGATTGAATGATGATCATTTTGAATGTAACCATCCTCCCAATATGCATCTCCGGTGGAATCACCAGGTAAAGCATCATCTTCAATGATCTCCATGGATGGAAGATTGACAGAAGAAACAGCAAGGTTTGCAAAACCTTCTGTGTCACCATCTACAAAGTGTGCTCGACCTTTTCCTTTATAATCCTTTCGTGCATGACAATTGGAAGCATTATCACCATTGTGTTTATTACCACAATGGGTGCATTGTTTGTTAAACCTTGGTCATCCACTAGATCCTTTGGTAGAGGACTGAGTCTGGTTCTGAGGCTGAGATCCGTTATGACCAGAGCCAGAGTTTCAAGGATGAGTAGGACCAGGACCTCGCTTAATAGTAGAGGTCTTGTTGACAGCAGATGTGGAAGGAACAGGGTCGGAAATATGACTGGCGAGAGAATTTGCATGTCCACTAGACCGATTGCCTTTGACCATGCTAGTAGTCTGCATGTTCATCTCATTAGCAATGTACGGATGTACTTTGTCAATGGTAAAGTCAACAGTGGTGGTAGTCGTGTATAGGATGGTTGATTTCATTGCATTGAAGGATGAAGGGAGTCGAGAGAATACAATCATGGTCTGCAAGTGGGCAGGGATGGTTAATCCTGCACCTTCCATCTGCTTGATGAGTGCCATCATCTTTCTGAGACTCTTTGTGATCTTTGATGTATTCACAGGAAAATTATTAAAGGTCTCAAAGAGTTGACACATCGCGGCAATTCCTTTTTTAGCATAAAGGGCAGCCAGCGCATCCCAAGCAGTCTTGGCAAGTGAAGGATTAGTGGCAGGATCAGTGTAGGTCCAGCTGATGGTATGCTGAATGTTCAGCGCAACAGTGGAATGGATAAGCCCAAGGATCTTTCAATCCATGGTTTTCCAGGGTTCTCTGTCCATGTTGGCAACAGAAGGATAGGTAAAAGAACCATTGACATATTTCATACCATCAAGCATTTGAAGAGGACAAGTGATTGCCATAACCCAATCATGATAATTGGATTCACCGACAAGAGTGGAAATTCTTGTAACAAGACCAGTATTGACTTTGAAGTCATTGGGTGTGATTGTAGCCATAGTGTTTATAGAATGAGGGGGGTCTCACGTAGAGCCAGCACCAGCTCACAATATAAGCGATAAACACAAACTGTCAAAAGAAGTGTAAGCAACCATATCCTCAGAAATGAAAGACATATCTGGGAATGAGAGAAAAGAGACAGAAACATCCAAGTCTGAATCCGAACCAGTCTCTTGATCGGTTTCGGTTAAAGCTGATAAATCTGACAAGACAGATTCCTTCTCTTCGTTCTCCTCAGCATCAGGATTCCAGGAATAATGTTTGCGCCAATATCTATCTGTTTGTTCTGCAGGTGACACAGTCTTTCGATTCTGTAAATCCCAATAGAGTCTTCATTCCCTTTTACGATCTCGATAATAATATCAGTAAAGTTCCGATGCTTCCTGAGAGGAAACAAAGGTCGTAGAAGGTGATTCGTCTCTAGTGCGGGACACTAGGTAAGTCTGCACTCTTAGATGCAGGAAATCAAAGAAATGTGGATTAGGCATTTAAACGGAATAGGGATCAGAATCTACTCTATTGTAACTGGGATCATCGCAAGTAACATAAGGAAAGATAGAAAGGATATCATACATATCTAGGAATTTGTATGTATGGGCAAAGTCAGTGCCATGGATATTCTAAGTGAGTCTTTGCAACCGCTCTCTCACGTAAAGACCTTCGTGAGGAGGTAAGGGCCACACTGGAGAGAGTACAGCGTCTCTTGCATAAGCACTGTAATGGCGTCTCCAGGACTTGAGGTTGAGAATCCTCAAGTTCCTGTTGATCTGCCAATCCGGGATCATTGTCATTGCCGCCAGCTGGTCTCCAGAGGACAGTAAGGGAGAGCTCTCAAGTGGTCAGTTCGGGATTAAGCTGGAGGTTGGCAAGATTAGCATAGGCCCATTCGGTTGAAAGAGGGTTGAGAAGAAGAGCGTGGATCAACTTCCACTCTGGTTTCTGCAAGTAAAATCTCCTCCTCATCTCTTTATCAAACTCCACGTTCCACTACTGGATAGTAGGGATCTCCTGGTGAAACTCATCTCCATCATTGGGATCCTCGCTCCATGGTGTGTGCATGCAACCAGTGTAGCGGAAACTAGATTTTAGATTCCCATGAATGAAAAGAGAGACGTCAGATTGTTCCCAGGGAAATTCATCACGCTGGATGACTTCGAAGCCAGCATTGTGAATGAGTCATTCGGCAGCAGCAGGGTCATCGTAGGTTAATGATGGTGGAGCATAGCCAACATCAGTGGCTAAAGAGAAAAGGGTTTCATGCTTAAAAGACAGTGTGAAACGAATTCCATGATGCATGCACATAGAAGCATCAATCTCTGGCCAATTGAAGACGACCGGAAAACAAAGCCTGTCTGAGTCAAAAATTGAAAAAATGGATTGACAGAATTGATAGTCATCAGGAAATCAGTGAAGTGATGATATTCCTAGTAGGGCATGAACCACCAGATTGGACTACAGTCCATGGGTCATGTAAGTTCCCAGCATGGGATACCTATAGAGCCACATCACTGAACTGTCCGGTATCACGTCCATCTCCTCAATCCGAAGGTGTTCCTCGTACTCGTTCAGGCAGCCAACAAATTGGTATGGGGAGAGGATCATTTCCGTGGGCACTGGAAGGTGCAAGACCGGCATCTTTGATTGCTTGTTGGAGGGCTTGGGATTCACAAATGTCGGTAGGAGAAATTGGTTTAGAGGAGTCTGGAGTCTCAAGCGCGGGAATGGGAGAGGTAGCGCAAGTGAAGGAAGAAGAAGAGGACTGGGGGTAGAACAGAAGTTCAGACAAGGGTCTTCCAGGGTCATCGATCAAGAAGAACTCTGTGTGATCCACAGACACAGGTCTCAGAGGAGTTGGTTCAAGTATTGGTACAGGAACAACGTCGTCTGGAAAGTAGATTTCGTTGAAAGGGTTACTAGGGACGAATGGTGTGTCTGGCTTGGGTGTCAAAATCCTAATGGGAGTAGCTGCTGGATTGAATCCGGAAAGAATCGGAATTACATGTCCTGGATTGTTAGATCTTGGGATAAGAGGTCTTGGATCCGCAGGTGGGATAGCACTGCTATTTGCACGTGCACGTCCACGAGGGTCAGGAGGGATGACACAAGGACTAGGAAGACTGCGACGTCCGAAGGAGGAAGAGGTATAAAAGAATTGGGGGGCACGAAAGAAATCGCGCTTACAAACTTCACCAGATCATAATGGGTAGTGACAGACTGGACAAGGAAGTTGTAAGCCCACATCTATAATACCACATTCCCAACGGAAACATTGATTTGCCAACTGGATTCTATGGTCCCAATGGGTAACAGTGCATGATGGATGCGACAGACAAGGCCAAAAGGGCCCGGACGAAGCAAAGCCATTGTTACCTGCAGGTCTTCTAGTAGTTCATTCTCTTGGTCCTGATAGAATGGGATCAGAGTCGCGTCTCAGCCTATCAGCAAACTGACCGTTGCACTTCCAGCTTCCCAGTCACTCCAGACTTCGCATTTCCAGAGTTCCAGACAACTCCAGACAATTCCAAACCTCCAGCAATTTATACAATACATACAAAGCAATCAAATATAGCTAACCAAAACATCACCAAACAACTACAACTATGCCAAATACAACTAAACAAGCCAAATACAACACAACTAACCAAATACAAC
>JBBPQC010000260.1:0-26228 GCA_038092295.1 Leccinum arenicola
TTCCCTCATTGAATTTCGTTGTCGCACATCCCGCTGGTTTACGCAGAACGTACATTGCACTAGTCTCATACTCCTATACCCAGTTATGATTCTATCAAACGTGACCTGAATGCTCTAATATTTAGAGAGTTGCGCGCCCACCCTCGAAAAGTTGCGCGCCCACTCGAGAAAGTTGTGCGCCAGTCCGAGAAAGTTGCGCGCCAGTCCGGGAAAGTTGCGCGCCGAATGAAAGTGCATTTGGACCCTCATAAGTTCGAGGGGGCGCTCTGGAGGAGACAACTTCCAGACGATGTTTAGCTGCTCCTTGCGCGTGAGGGGCAACAACGCGGGCTCGAGGTCGTGGGCATCTTCCTCGGTTATGAGACTGAGGAAGTAGGCGAGAGGTTGAGCATGCCGCCCGTCCAGTTGATCTCGTGCATGCGGCCGGCGATGTGCGGAGGAATGTTGATGAGACCAGTGAACTTCACTTGCTCGCCCATGGCTTCGAGGCGCTTAGCCACCTCGAATGCGACGACGCCACCGTAAGAGTAACCAGCGATAGCGTAGGGGCCGTGGGGTTGCGTCCTCTTGACGGCCGCTGCATATGAAGACGCCATCTCGTCCATGCTGCCGAAGAACGGGCGCCCGGGTTCGAAGCCGCGGGCGCGGAACACGTAGAAGGGACGCTCATTCTGGAAGTACTTGGCAAGGTTGACGAAGATCAGGACTTCTCCGACGCCAGGGTGGACCATGAATATCGGGGTCTTGTTTCCGGTGAGGTCGAGAGGCACTGTGGGGTCGTACTCCTCAGCAACCGCGTCCTTAGAAACCAAGGAGTCGACGCATTTCGCCAGGCTAAAGATTACAGGGCGTTTCAAGATCTGGACGGCGGGGACCTCGGGCAACTGGAATGCGGCCTCTCCCTCGCGCTTGAGCCTGATGACGTCGATGGAGGTACCGCCGAGCTCAAAGAAGTTATCGCTAGCGGACATGTCGCACACGTTAAGGTTGAAGATGCCGGCGTATATGCCAGCCAACGTTCTCTCCGTCTTGTCATTTTTCAATTTCCTCGTCGACACATGAAGAAGCAACGCCATCTAAGGATAAACAGCCACCACGGCAACCCGAGAATGAAGAGCGAAACGTTTGAGGGCGACCACGCAACCAGCGTAGTCATTGTCTTGTCGGTCATCCGAAATACCAATCACACCGCCGAGTGGTCCGCTCGCCAGGCCATAATACTATGCCCGATATCATTGGGCCTTTTTTTCCCAAATGCGAAAGGAGATCGACAAGAGCTGTACTTCGCATCCGTGCTTGCGTCACACCGACCATGGCGCGATCTAAACGACATCAAACCACGTGACGAAACATTCGAAACTGCTTTCAAACAACAATATTAATATTAATGACGTCGACACAGGTACTATCGCAGATGAATATGGCAACGAAGAAATACAAGTCAATTTAACGGAGGCAGACTTATACGCGTTCCAAGAGGCCCAAAAAAACCAGCGAGAGGAAAGGCACGGCGCTTTGGCGGTACCCGTTGCGGGATCTCGAAATACTCTTAACAACGGCGACGAACGACGGGCAAGTCGTTGTGATGGAGTCAATATTGCACAAGGGGATGACTACCGCAAGATTCTTACTTGGAAATTCTCATGAACAAAGTTGCCGCTCAAATAAATGAAGGTTTTGGTGATGATGAACGGGAAACTTCTTCTGCTGATGAAGGGCAAGTGACGACCGCCGATGAATTGATGATGGAAACGATAGCAGAAGGCGGAGTTCAGGCGATGGAAGATACGGCAAGCATGGGAGAGTTTCCGAATGCATTGGACGTATCGGGACTTCTGAAAGAACAACGACGAGTGTACGACGCCGTCATCGATTCGCATCTTAATGAAACGCTAGGTGAGTCTATGCTCTTCTTAAATATTAAAAGCAAGTCTACGAACTGATTGGTTGGCATGTCGATGAAATACTAGGTGATCGAGTTCCGTCGCAGCTTCCGATGGTCGTACCAGGCGAAGGCGGTGTAGGGAAGTCCCGAACGATTCAAGCCATCACAGAAAATTTCAAACATCGCGGCGTTCCACATCTGCTGGTTAAAAGCGCTGACACGGGTATAGCCGCTACTCTGATTGACGGCAAAACCCTGCACGTCATAGCGCAGATACCGGTCAAGGGTCGCGAGCGGTCACAGAAAGCGACCAGAAAACTTGCGAAGTTTTGGCGCCACAAATAGTGCCTCATAATAGGTGAGATGACAACGGTCGCGTGCTACTTACTAGCTCGAATTTCAGCTGCTTTGAGCCAGGCAAAGAGTTTGGCCGGAATGGCAGGAGGGGAACTACCATCCGGCGGAGTCAATGTAATTCTCGTCGGCAACTTACATCAACTCTCACCAGTTTTCGGGAAGCCTTTATACTGGCAATAATTTGGACCCTTCAAAAGCCACCCCGGAAGATCTTGGAGCGCGAAGCGCGACCCTAGAGTTAGGTCTGTGTGCGAGAAGAGGATACTCAGGCGGTCGGGTCTACTTGCTCATCCGTCTGACACCCCTCTCCGAGGATTAGGATCGGGCGATCGGCCGTTATAGGGTACGATCTACAGTACGAGTAGGGGTTGATAAGGGAACGGGTAGTAGCAGTCTCGAGCCTGCGAAAGCTCTCGTCAGGGGGCTCCGCTACCCCTACCGCTACCAATCCGAGACCGTTTAGGGCTCCAGCTACCAATCTTAAGCCCTATCGAGGGAGTTGGCCAGATCACAGAGGTGCTAGAGACGTGTGACGGCGCGACCCCGGATAGATTGGTCGCAATTTGGGCAATAACGAGTGGGGAGGAGGGAGCTTCCTGCTCGTAGATGGAGGTGGAGGGGAAAGGAAGGTGGGGGGCGATTCCCACAAGTCAATTGGGCAAGAAAGGCCCTTTCGGGGTACCAAACGGCGCTTATTCGCTGCCGTGCGGTACCCACGTCAGTTCACACCCACGTGGGGTCCTCTCTCGCCATCACGAGGATTCGGCCGAGCGACACAGAGACGGGCGATACGATGAAATCTCGCATGCAGTTCCAAGTCACTATTTACATAGTTGGCCGACAAAACCCTCCTCCTCGAAAGGAGCCGGGGATCAGTACTAGCGTATCCTGCGAGCGCGAGAGGGGACCCTGCAGTAGATTCCGATTTGTCCTTTATTGTGGTTTAGCGACGCCTCGAACCTGCCTTCATCTTGCTGCCGATGCCGACGCTGACGCCAGCCCCGGTTCCATTGCCAGTCCCTAAAGTCGGACTCACGGGCTGCCAGGATTAAGTAGAAAACACGCGGAAGAAAGAGGAAACAGACCTGGTCCCCGGTTGCCTTGTGGTACTTCTATAAGCCGGGCGAGAAAGGGCGGTGGGAAAAAAAAAGAACCAAGTACAAAAAAACCAAAGAGCGATCGATCAAAATAGATGAAACAAAGAGCAGAACGAACCAGACGCACCGCTCGCTTCGTGGGCCCCAAACAGGAGGCCCTGTCCTCGGCATCATCCGCGAAAGTAACCCGTTTCCCCGTCGACACCGTCGCATGTTCGTCGTCAAAGTCTGCCACGTCGTTGGCATCTTCTCTGCACAGTTGGGTAGAAGTGTAACCAGTCGATCGACTGGAAGGACCAGATACCGAAGAAGACGAATCCCGTCTTGTAATATCGACAGCCATTGAGTTACTCGAACGACGGTTTGCTAGTAAGTCCTCCGTCAGCTGTGCAACCCTTGCCTCCTGCTGCGTAATAGTGTGATCACGCTGCAGTAAGTCCTCCGTCAGCTGTGCAACCCTTGCCTCCTGCTGCGTAACAGTGCGGTCACGCTGCAGTAAGACCTCCGTCAGCTGTGCAATCCTTGCCTCCTGCTGCGTAATAGTGTGGTTACGCTGCAAAGGGTTGAGAAATTTTCTTTACTCTGCTAGTGGCACACCTGTTTAATTTGGTTGGTCTTCTCTACTGCTTCTCGGTCGTGGATTGCCCGGGCCTTTTGCATCAACAGAGCTACCAACTCTCTCTCGCCGTTATTCTATTAGTAGCAGCCGTCACGATTTCAACCGAGCACAGAGAAAGGGAAATTCACCAAATCATTGTCCTCGTACCGGTGAGAAATAGTGGCGGCTCGGTGGGTCAACGCCGTCTCGACTTCTTCCAGTTTCGCAATGCGCATCCTCAACTCTGCTACTTCTTGATCATGTTTGGCTGTCAGGACTTTGGCCGCGGCGAGTTGCTTGGATGTTTGCTCCATATGCAACGACTCCATCCTGGCAGTCGCTTCCTGCCCTTCGCGAAAAGCCTCATTTTTTGCAGACTTTTCGGTTTCTAACAGGGCTTCTTTGAGGGATAACTTGCTCTGAAGGCCCCGCGCCAAGGCGGTCTTGTCTGCCGTCTCTTTTTCCATGCGCTCAAGTCTGGCCTCCCATGATTTTGTCTTTTCTTCAGCGCGAACCATCTCACGCTGGGGTTCAATAATAAAATGTCAGTATTGTCAAGATTCTTCGTGCAAGATGGACACCGACGGTAGCCTGGATTTCTGCGGTGTAAAGACGACCCTGTGAACGTTTTGCACGAACATTCACGGAGAATTGCCGAGTGCTTACTTGTAGTTCGGAAACAGACGCCTTTGACGTTGCGAGAGTGGCATTTTGATCGTCAAAACGTGCTTGGAGGACCTGCATATAATGTAGCAAAAAAAAAAAAAAAGGAATCACGAGCAATTCGTGCCTTCCATGAGACCTGACCCTCAGCATACCTGGGAAAAATGAGCGAACGCGAGTACGCTGACCACACAGACGCTTACTTATCGCGATACATTTCGAGGTCATGTTGGGCCTTCTCAGATAATTTCAGGCTTTTCTGAAGCTGATGCTGCTTATCAACGTCTCTTCCAGATCAGCAGAAAAGATTAATACTTGTTGTGTCAGACACTTTGCTAGGTCATTCGCAGAGTCGAGCTGATCTTGCAATTCGTGATTATGATCCAGCGCCTGGGCCAGCTCCTCTTCTGCCTTCTGTGCCCTAAATACAGTTTAGAGAGTTAGACCTATTAGACGCGAACGGCGGAGTATGGAAGGTCGTACTCTTCCTTCATTGAGGTTGTCACAGACTGCGCTTCCCACAACCTTGCCATAATTAGAAGTCGTCATAAATGATCGCACTACTCACTGTTTCTGTACTTCAATCAGCTGTTGTTCCGTTTCATAGGCCTTGGCTCTGGTCTGTATCGACTCCTCTTGTTCTTTCCAATATTGAGTGACCTCCACTAGCTGGTTGGCTTTTCGGTTGTGTTAGCATTCCGTCCGTACAGTTACTGATGACCCTCATACCTAACTGTTGCATTTTAAGGGCCATTGATTCATATCGATTCTTGTCCGCTGCGGTTGCCTCCTCCAGTTCGAATACCCGATTTCGTGCTTCCGCCAGCTCCGTACCCATGATATGCAGCTTATTTAGCAGGTCTGCTTGGGCTACATGGGCTGCGAAATCGGTTAGTCAGCACCGCTGGAATGACCCCAGTGTCCTGGAAAAAAAGATAGTTAAACGACAGACGAACCTCGAAGGCTCCTCTGCGTGCTATCTCGGAAAGCCACAAAACTCTCATGGGATTTGAGCGCGGAGAAGCTACGCGGGAAATTCGGTCAGACTGCTTCAAGGAAACGACCACAACCCCATACTTGCGTGCAGCTCTATGAAGTGCGTCTCGATTTTTTTCCATGGTCTGTTTCTGCTCGGTCTGCATCTGGGCAAGTTGACACACGAGCATGGCATCCTTCTCATCCTTGGCTGTCAATTGGGATTTCAAACCATTGATAGGGTCAACATGTACGTTGGATAAACAGAAACAGTAAGAGGTCAAGCGGATATGCCTACCAGTTGGAAGTTGGAACTCTTTGTTTCGAAAATACAGAAGTCGGCCGACATATATCTGCGCATACACTCACCTGGCAAATCCCCGCGGCAAGACGACGTTCCCTTGTAATGAAACCGACGATAAACCGATAGGAAATAAAGTAGACAAGTCCACTTACTACAGCAGGTAGTGAAGGCTTGTGTTTGGTATTATTGTACAGATGAGTCGAGGAATCCGAACGCTGTGACGTGAACGGCTGAGCAGTGCCGGAGAGATCCAACCTCTGGAGTGGAACAAACGCAGAGCGTTCTAGGTTGTTTTTTGCCTGAGGGGGAGGCGCGGACTTGAATGAGAACATGGCGGGTATTCAGGTTGTTGACCAGGTTTCTGCCCCTAACTGACCAAGACCGGAATCACCGGAAGTAACCGCGGCGTTTAAGCGAGTAAGGGCAAGACCAATTTGTTACATTCAATATCCGACTCACCCAGATTGAACTCAGGAGGCGTTCGGCGCGTTCAGGATAGTCTGGTGACCGACTGTCTATGAGGCTGTGAGGCGAACAGCTGTCGATAGACAGTCTGGTAAATTTGGTTTGACTTTGGCAGGGAGCGCGGATTCCCACGGTCGGGCGGTTTTAGCCAATAGAAAAACGTGTAATTACCGCAGATGAAAATAAAAATAAAAACCCGTGATCAATATTAAAGCGCGTCCCTCTTGATCACGTCGGGCGTCCTCGACTATGACTATACCACAGACGAACCCCGGCGAGGCAGGTGCGTGAGAAAGAAAGGAGAAAAGAGGGAAGCGTGCGGCAGGCACGCGGGAGGGTGGGTCGCTGCAATCGCGATTCACAGAAATTGTACGTGGATAATGGGGGTTGGGAAGAGAGGGGAACGGGAAGCAGGCATACAGGAAGTAGCTACCTATATACTACTGAGGTACGGGGCGACCCGAGAGGAATGCTGGTTGGTATGCGAGATGGAATACGTCCCGGCCCGAGTCCCGGCTCTGCACCGCTGGCGTCAGCAGATCCTTCAACTCGGCTTCTCGGTCGTGAAGGGGGCGGAACGAAGAAGGGGGCGTGGGACACGCTTGCCCAATGGGCACACACCTGCCCGTGGTGGGGGTCCGGGCACGCTCCCTGGACCCAGAGGATCCGAGAAGAGGGGCGCCGGAGCCGGGGGACGAGACAACCCAAGCCCGGGCAGGACGGAGGACGCGGCGAGGACAAGCCGGCGCACCCAGACGAAGGGACGACGACCGCCCGGGAAAAAGCCAGAGTATGGCAGGGAAGTACAATTCCTACACGACTATAACGAGTACAGAAAGCGGAGGTCCAGAAGCACGATCCCTACACGACTACACGGCCATTCAGAGACCGTGAACGAGAGAACAAGGAGGAAGAGGCCATCGCTGCCAACGACGAGGCGGCGCGATTGATGAGGGCAGAGAAGCGCGACGATCGCCGAGCAGCTCAACGTGGGCGGGAGCGATGTGTTCCAGGGACCGAACGCGCCAGAGCGCCAGCGTCCCAACATTTGCACGAGGTGGGGAGGAACTCCTCGCAGCAACATCTCCGTGGTACCGCCGTTACGGAAACAGTGCCCTGAGACAGAGGGAAAACCCCGCGGGGACCAGACGGCGTTGCAGACGGCCAGAAACTTACGTTTAGTCAGGGGAATGAAGGCACCGCGCTCGGCGTAGCCGAACAAGTGCGCATCAGCGCCAGGGCAATTTACAGAAAGCTGGTTGTCGAGGGCTGCGAGTGAATTCGAAGGACCACGTTGCGCAGACAAGAAAATATCTTCGCCAGCAGAGATGGCGCACTTAGATGACAGATACGAGACCGACCTGAGGCCGCGCACGGGCGAAGGCAGGAAGGCGTTGGGTGGCGAGCCGAAGAGAAACGCGCAAGGGAATCCGGAAGGGCCTCGCCCAGACGGCACTGGCCCCAGTATGTGAAGCAAGCGGCAGCGAGCACTGCAGCGAAGAGCGGGATGGACGGGTCGAGAGAAGAGCAGAGCAAGTCCAGCACCTCCTGAGTAACGGGGGGTCGCAGGGGACGTGATGAGGAGGAGGGCGCCATCCGGTCGGCCGCCTTCAGGCAGTAATCGAGGCGCAGACCGCCAAGCCAGACCGCGCCGTGCAGAATGTGCAACGCGCGCACACCGTCGATGTCCGAACGGATGGCGCCGCCAGAGCGAGAACCTGCGGACGCAGCGACAAAGGCGCATGACGTGAATTCATTGGCTGGCAGGCAGCAAAGAAGAGGGATCTGGGCACCGGCAGCCCAGTCGTCGAAGCGGCGGACCCCACGGCCATAGAGCGAGAGCGTTGAGGGGCCCACGCATGAGGCCATATATGCTGCGGAACATGAGCCAGGCCAGGCGACGCCAATCCTCGGTCTCGAACCCTTTCGGCTCGTCGAAGCCGAGTTGATAACATTGCAGCGGCGTTCTAAAATGTATAAAGGGGCTGCATGGCTGTGCAGCGCCAGCGCCCGCCCCCGACGTGCCAACCAAGTGTACCGTCACACGTGTTGGCCGAAACTGCCTATGCAGGATGTGCCGCAAGCATTGTCGAGCTGCGGGCGGGCGTTCATCCAACGGACATTTGCCTGCCACCGGGTCTCAACTTCCGTTATCACGGATCAATCCCCCCCCCTGCCTTTGTTACATGGAGCCGACACCCACTCCATCCTAGCATCTGACCAGCCCCGTATATGAATCCATGTCTGAAATTGATCCAGTTTTGCGTCTGTCTCATGTCTCTGATGCCCCCGCCGGGCCACTCGTGCTGTCCATGCCATCTGGCGGCGCTTGTCCGCCCTCTTCATCAGAGTCGAGCTCTGATTCTCGCACCTCTTCACCAGCCCCTGTTGTCTCCAGCTCGTCATCCGCTTCCTTACTTGATAAAGACCCACAATCACAAAGACCCCCGACCTCGCTGGTAACGGCCGACGCGTCGATCAATCCGCGGTACAGGTCTCAAATGCGCCCCATTTTTGTGGAGCGTGTTGCAGAAGTTCATGAACGGGCGGAACAAAAGCGCATGCGTCATCATCAAGTTCTTCAGGACAAGAAGAAGGTACTAGAGAGCGCTGTAGCATTCAGCTCTTTCAAGGTAGGCGAGTTGTCTTCCGCATCATGATTAGTATTTTACCTGCTACCCCACTGGACATCAGAATGATGAACTGCCTCCGAGTCTTACTGCGGAGTTTCAAGACGGCTTTATATACCCTTACTTCAAGCTCACGCCAGCGGTGCTCGATGCTCTGCGGCTGGCCATGACTGAAGATAGCGACAAGTCGTGCCGTGCTATACAGTACTTCAATCAGAGGCGCGACACTTGGATTCAAATGAGTGTTGACAGTGTTATCGACCTCATGCCGACTTTACGCTCTTTTTCAAAGGAGTTGAAGTTACATCGTATCCAAGCTTTGATCGGCACTTCGAGGCAGCCGCTACACCTGCGTCCCATCGTGCTCTCAACTCCCATATCTCTCTCTCACAAGAGCGGAGCCGTGCCAAACGCTCTCGGGCACTGGCACAGTCACGAGCACTTATCGAGCTAACCTCAGATGAGGATGATGATAATGTCCTTCCAACGTTGGGTTTGCAAAAACGTCGAAGATTGCGACGTCAATCAAACCATGTTCCCTCTGATGGTAAGTGTGTACCAACTGCAACGAAATTTATCTGATCCGGCGTTACTAGGTGGTGTCATTTTCCTTCATGAGGACGGCAATGATACCGTGAAGACTACTACTGTGCGTCTCATTCCCGGTGTCGACCCCACATCAGCAAAATTTCCGTCTAGTTTTTATGCGGTCGACATCAATACTGCCTTTAATTTTGAGGCGATGGGCAAGCTGACGGTGGGTGTGTAGTTCCAGCGTTTCTTTCAACTCCCTTGGAAGCAACCCGCCTTCTACTACCACAAGACAAGGCGGGTTAGTGCACCCCGTGACGTGAGGGATAAAGCAGTGGCAGCTGGGTGTGAGGAAGACGGTCGGTATAGCAAGTTTGCAGCTGCATACAGGGGGCCAAAAAGCCGTAGCTGTATAGTCTGTTGTTTCTGTTCATTCGCTTTGGCGTGTTTTGTTGTCAATGTTCATTGTGTCCCCATGCCAATCAAGACCGGTCAATGGTGGACTCCTGCGTCCATCGTTGTATCCTCGCGTCCAGTGGCGGACTCTGCCAGACTCCTGCGTCGTCATACGCTCCCAGACGGCTGTCGGCCTACGCCCCACATCCGCCGGCGGACTCCTCCACACTCCTGCGTCATCGTACGCTCCCAAACTCCGTCGGGGTGCTGGCGGACTCCCCCGTCGTACGCTTGCAGAGATCATGACAAAATATTAAATTGTGCCTTATGTAGCAGTAAAACAGTAAAAGAAGCCGTGCACTGGTGCATTGGACGTACGATGCATAGGTCGTTATGGCAGTATCACCGTGCACGGACATCGGGACTTCTTGGCGGCGGTGGCCCGTAGGCAATAGCACGGGTACAGGTCAGACCCGTAGCCAACCCGCTACCCGCGGGCCCGGGTACCCGTGAGGTACCGTTGACATTCCCTCGTCCTCGCTGTTACGTCGTCTTGCGTCGTCGATGTCGCCCTCGTCGCCCTCGTCGTCGTCCGAGTCGCGTCGTAACTCGTCGTTGGCGTTGTCATCTCCGCCGTCGCTTCGCCGCGTCCTCGGCCCACGTCGCCGTTCGTCGTCGCGTTCATTGTCGTCGACAAGGTACGGGGTGCGCGCAGGGGTGAGCAAGGGAGAGGGTGAGGGTGAGGGTGAGGGTGAGGTGAGCACGCACGTTCGTTGTTAGGACAAAGACAAGGGGTGGGGATGAGACCTACTCATCGGGAAGGATTGGCGCGATCGTGATTGCAAGCTTCCGGCAAGTTGCGGCAATAGCCAGATTTTTGGTGCTGACTAAGTGGCAGTGCGACGGCGGTGCAGAGGGCGGGAGGATGGCGGGAGGGCGGGAGGCACGTTCGCCAGGGTTAAATCGCCGCCTGAACTCACCTGCTATCATGCCGCTGTGCCGCACACGTGATATGGATTTTGGAATTGGGTTGGAGTTGGAGTCGGCGGTAAAATACAATTCCGCGACTTTTTGCAATTCACACAGGTATGATATCTGGAAAAATGCTGGCACAATGGCAGCCCGTTGCAGAACGTTGGAGCGCCTCCAAAATTAGAGGCGTTCGGAGTTTTGATCTGGGAAGCTCTTGGCACAATCTCGGCATGTGGTTTGTCGCGTCAGTCGCAGCCAAGGACGAGGTTGGTGACGTGGATTCTCCAATGTTCTTGTCCGGCATAGCGGTATGCTGCTAGAGTGTGATGAATGTACTGGGCAGAAAGCGAGCAACGGTAGCCAGGGGATCGATGCAGATTGGGATATTTCCTGAGTCGGAGACGTGCATTCAGAGTCCACTGTACATCAAAATTTTTCTGACCGCTCCAACGTTCTGCAACGGGCTGGAACGTTGTGATTTTGTTTCATCTAGGTGCTCGGATCCGAAAAATATCACATCCGAACAATTGCAACCAACGAGGATACGCCTGATGGCCGATCACTTTGGGAGGTAATTCCTGGGCCATTTCATTTCGCATTTAGCTGACTAGAGGGTCTAAAAAGCCGATCCAGAAAGGACACTATCAACACCTGGTCGTCTCGCTGGAACAGCTAGGGATGTACCGCGGTCCGTGGCCATTTCCCCCGGCTTGTACGACTCTTACGACAGGACCGGCCTTTCAAAAAATGACATCTCGCGTGTTCGTTGACGAGGCCCACAATATTTGGAATTTCAGCAGCTACGAAACGCAAGCGAGTCGATTATCGTTCCAAAAGAGATCGTCCAAGCGTTTTCGACGCTCTTCTAGCTTGGCGCAATGAGACCCACGCTCACGATCCCGATCGCTTCGCCCGAGGCAACATGGCTCATTGACGATGATGGACTTCTCCTCAGCAAGATCCAACTAGGCGACGCCCAATCGATTACAGGTCTTGTACAGGAAACGTCAGAATGGGACTCCGGCCGAGTTCGGACAGCAAGTCTTCAACGTCATCAAACAACTTGATCGCACCAGCGTCCGAAAAGCACTGAACACCGCAATGTCATTTTGTTAAACGAGCACGCGAGCTGCTGCCATCTACGGGTCCACAAGAGATATAGCTTCGCTTCAATCACGGCCAACATCTGCTTCAAGGGGAAAAATCGAAAGCGGCTTCCGGGATGTCGTCCATCTTTGCCTCGATTCCCTCTCCTGCCAACATGCTCCGTACCTTTCTGTTGAGCGTGTTTAGTGTACACGACTTGAGTTTTTGCTGTCCTGTAACCATGCAGTCAACAACAGGTTTTACTCTGTCGCATCTTTCTCGTTTTGGTGTGAAGACACGTATTACAGGCGAGCTCATTGATCTTGTCCGCGATCTTCCATGCAGAGGAAGACCGTGACGTGTCGGGAGTGACACGTATGATACCCTAGGTCCCTAGGCTTATATACAGTTCCGAGCGAACGTCCGGTTTGCTTTTGTATGGATCGGAGGAGGTCAATCGTCGCAGATGTTTCACCAAGTCGATCCCAGCTGCTAGTATTGGTATGCGTTGCGAGTGCTCCGAGTCTAAGTCGGATATCATAGGACTTATCATACTTCCACGTGACTTCGACTACGTCTAAACTGGCAGATTGGTCATGCGAAGGGGGTCCAAATCCGGAAGGCGAGGCGGGAAGACCCGAAGGGGTAGCCCTTCGGTGCTCGGCGAACCCACCGAAGGTGCACACGACGATTGTCGGCTTCATCGAGGACAGCGTGTTGCAACTGCCATGCGCTCTCGTTCCATCGAGAGTGCATGACGGTTGCCACACGTTGTCACCCTGCTCTCTCGTTCTTTCTCTCCTTGTCGACTCCCACTGGCAGGCTCCAGCCTGACTCGGCTTGCGCTCTCCCTCGTCCACTGGCACACAGAAGTCATGAGGGTACAACGGCGTTCCACCCCGACGTCACGATGTGATGACGAGGACGAGACGACAAGGACAAGGATGACGAGGACGATGGATGCGAGGACGAGACCGAGACGACGACGGCAAGACGAGACGAGACAAGGACGCGACAATAGACAAGTCGAAGACCACGTCCCTACCCAACTCCCCATCCCCATCCCCATCCTCCCCCTGTCCTCTCATCCCAGCGTGTGGAAGCGACGACACAATGTGCACGATTGTGCACAATGTGCAGTCGCTCCTGCACGCCGTCCCCACTGCTGTTCACCAATGTCGACCTTACCCCTGCCACCATCCTCATCCCTGTCCCTGTCCGCGTTCTCCCTCCCGTCTCGCCGAGCGTCTCATCGTCGTTGCCCTTCCGTTGCCCTCGTCAGTATGCAGGAATGTCTGTACAACGCACATAACCATGCGTGTTGTGCAGCCATTCCTGCACGCAGCCCTGGCGGCCCTCGGCGTCGTCACTATCATCCCACTCTTCCTGCATACCCACACCCACACCATACCCTAGCCCCTCGCCGCTGCCCTTGTCAGCGTGCAGGAGCGACCACACAATGTGCACAATAGTGCATGTTGTGCAGTCGTTCATGCACGCGGCCCGGCCCTCGTAATTCTATCCGCCCACTCGTCGGTGTCATACCCGCGCGGTTTACCCGCACCCGTGTCATTGTACACGACCTACTTACCGTTCTTTTTTTCATCTACGCGCGCGCACCCTGGCCCCTTTCGACCTTAGCGAAAATTCCCCCCGCGAAACACTGCCACCCATCACTGCCACGCAGCGCATCAGGTGACGGAAAGGTCGCGACTCGGTCACGGCCGGTCGGACCTCGAAAAAAGGTGGCTTGAGTTCGAAAATCGGTCAAATCGATCTGATTGGTCGAAATCGGTCGACCGATTTACCCCCTCGCATGGCGGTGCTCCCTCTAAACTTGGATGATCTACCACCTGACTGTGGGAATCCGCGCTCCCTGCTAAAGCCGAACCAAATTTACTAGACTGTCTATCGACAGCTGTTCGCCTCACAGCTTCATAGACAGTTCTGGTCACCAGACTAGGTACTCAGCTGTCTCCGAACGGATGGAGCTGAGACCCAAGTTCCGCAGAGCGTCTCGGAAACCTCGCGGGTCTAAACAGGCGAATCTCGACGTTTGAGGAGGCTGTCCCGGTGGCCATTCAGGCAAGCCGGCTTGCTTGAACAGCCTCGGGAACTCATCATCGTCGCTTTGAGCGTTGTCGAGGGTGGAGAAATCGCCTGACCCACAAGCTCGGGGTAAGTTTTCCCCGTCCATGTTGTGCAGACCAGCTGATTTTGTGGCAGTAGGCGTGCGGCGTTGTTGTCTCGACACAGCTCCGCTGATCCGAAAGGTGCAACAGGCAGCTTTCGAGGAGTGCTCCGCGTTCAACCAGTTGCGGTCTTCCGCGGTTATCCGTGATTGGCTCGACCGTGCGCGCATCCGAGGGGGGGTGGAGAAGTTCTACGAACGCATGACGTTCTCGCACAGGTGGCAGCCGCCCGAGCCGCCGTTTCAAACGGCCCAGAATGCCCTAGCCTACGCACTCCCTGCATCCCCCGGGAACGACAAACTCGTCAACTTTCGCTAGCTCGTGCAGTCTCGGCGCTTCCGGCGGGGATGGAGTGACGCGTGCTGCGCCAACCAGAGCCACAAGGGAGTTCAGCAAGAACCAGCTGTTGCCGCGTCTCAGCGGTACCGTCGCGCGGCGCTCACTCCAAACCGTAAAGAAAGGGCCTTTTGTGGAAAATTGCCTGGAACACTCGCGGATGGACATATCAAGAGCACGTCGCGTCCAAGGTCGTACAACTCTATGCGGAAGGTTGGAAGCCGTACCTGGACGTCGGTCTGTACAGCCACAAGGGGTCGCCGCTAATCCTCTCGGAGATGGAACGGGCAACGCGTTTTGCTACTCAAGCCCTCGCAACGCTTCAGCCAGGGCTGAGCAGGTTGCGCGAGAAGCTGTACTTGGCGTCGAGTCGCGAGACGACGCGGGTAGAAAACGTCGCACTCCCGGTCATATACGGCGAGGGCACGGGAGCAGTCCGTCGTCTTCTGGAGTACGTCTTGACCCAACCGGGTAACGCCACACTTCTCTCCTGGACTCAAGCTGGAGACTCGAGTAGTAGCGCCAACAGCTACCTCCCTGCCGATCTCGCTGTCTACGCCCAGATCGAGCCTCCTCACGTTCCGCAGCCGGTCAAGGCCGCCGAGATGGGCAGGATGGCCGCGGCCTTGAAGTCACCCTTGCCCGACCCCCTGCTCTCCGCTCAGCTGTACGAGCGACTGCGTGGCCTTCCCCTTCTTTCGATCATCGCTGGTCGACTCCGCCTTCCTGGCTTTGTTTTCTCCCTGGCATCCCTCACCGCTATCACAACGAAACCTGGGTTGGACTCGGTCGTTCACGTTTATCACGCCGCTACGCCTGTTTGTGATAAATTCATTCTGATTTCGCTGCCGTGTTGACGCTATGGCAGGCTCCCTCGCTGGCGTCGTCTGTTCATCGTGAGGACCAGGTGCCGCCGCCTGTCTCATCCCACTCCACTCCACAACCTCCAGTCCACCTCAGGACATCCACCCCAGAAATACGTTCGGAAATCCCAGAGATACGCTCAGAGAAGCATAATAACAGTGCGCCGTTGCCTCGATTCCTTCGTATCTTAGAAAAGTGGAAGAAGAGCATCAGAGAACCCGCAGTCTCGGAGCCTCGTCGCCTGGCCAGCATTCAATCTAGGTCAGCAGAGAACGTGAATGCCTCGACCAAAGCATTTTTGACAACGGCTGAAGGTCGCCGTAAAGCAGTGAGTGCTCCTTGAAGTGAATCTGGTCCGTCTAAACTATCATCTTAGCGAACGGCCGTGAGGCTTGGGAAACCAGTAGGTGTTTCAAGCGTCCATTGGGCCCACATTTGACACCGTTTATCTTTCCTTGTAGAAGAAGAAAGAGAAGAAGTCGAGAGCCAAACCTCGTGCGGGCGGAGGTCGTCCGAACCCAGGGCCATCGAGCGACGTAGCTCTTCCGTCAGATGTGAAGGGTGACCACAGTGGTAGTGCTACAACCGGACGTCCTCCGGATCCGAAGCCAGCGAGCAAGGTAGGTCATCCGTCGGCATCGACCACGTCGTAGGAACTCACGCCGTACAAGGCACAACCCGCAAAAGATACAGGTCAACCCCAAACCTCAGAGAATTAATTTGAGCGTGCGCCCACTTTCCTTGAGCACACGTTGCGAAACTTACAGCAAGCATTAGGAAGAGTCAGAAAACTTCAAGCTTTCCGTTTTGTTTCCCAAGTGCTTGTGTTGCTGCTCGTCGGAGACGCAAGAAGATTGATACTGTAGGTAATATACTATGCGAGGTCGTTATTTAGTGCGCCATACTTGAGTACATGTTGCGAAACGTACAGCAAGCCTTGGAAAGAGCCAGAGAACGTCAAGCTTTCCATTATGTTTCCCAAGTGCTCGTGTTGCTGCTCGTCGGAGACGAAAGAAGAACGATACTGTAGGTAATAAACTATGGTCGATGATCGTGTGCTTGAGCGGTGCATTGCACGTATATGGTTGAGAATGTTGAACCCTTGGAGCAGGATGCTCACTCAGTTCGGAACAGGTTCTGCGAGGAATGTCGGATATGAGCTCAAGGGCGACTCGTAGGAAGGCTGGAAAGGACTTTCCGCGCGAGTACTGGACCAGGACACCTTCGTTCTTTCCACCGAGGACCTGTTTGTTTCTCTGGTCTAGAGCATATAAGCGGCCATCGTCGTTACAGAGCGTGAATCTTGTCAGAACGCACGCCCTCGGCGAGACTAAGGAAAACGATCGACGCTAGGACGTGCGTGACGTAAAATATATTGTAATACCTTTCTCTGACGGATCGAATAGAAAATATGTCCAGTATGTCGAGGCACAGCGAAACCAGGCCGTACTTGTTAGACAGTATCGAAATGTGCTTTGAGAAATTGGCGCCCCGTGCATAGACTGCCACAAAAGAAGGAAGAGGGTCAAACATTGCCCATATACGGAGGGCCACGTTGCACAGACGCACAGAAACCGACAGCGTGAAAGTTGGCTGTGAGGATTACGAGTCCCGCGAATCGGTGAAGGAAATTCAGCTGAAATCCGTTTTGCGTCGACGTTGGGGTGAGGGAGCACCGAGGTGCTGTGTGCGCATCCGTGTCGCCGTCGTCGTCGATGCGCGTGAGGCGCGGTGCGTGTCTATATCGCGTAGAGGGAACACAACAGGAACAAATATTCGCCTTTTTTCCATCAGGCTCAAGCGCGAGGGAGAGGCCGCATTCCAGTTGCCCGAGGTTCCCACCGTCCAGATCTTGAAACGCCCTGTAATCTCTAGCCTGGCGAAATACGTCGACTCCTTGGTTTCTGAGGACGCGGTTGCTGAGGAGTACGACCCCACAGTGCCTCTCGACCTCACCGGAAACAAGACCCCAAAATTCATGGTCCACCCCGGTGTCGGAGAAGTCCTGATCTTCGTCAACCTTGCCAAGTACTTCCAGAATGAGCGTCCCTTCTACGCGTCCCGCGCCCGCGGCTTCGAACCCGGGCACCCGTTCTTCGCTAGCATGGACGAGATGGTGTCTTCATATGCAGCGGCCGTCAAGAGGACGCAACCTCACGGTCCCTACGCTATCGCTGGTTACTCTTACGGCGGTGTCGGCGCATTCGAGGCGGCTAAGCCCCTCGAAGCCGTGGGCGAGCAAGTGAAGTTCACTGGTCTCATCAACATTCCTCCGCACATCGCCGACCGCATGCACGAGATCAACTGGACAGGCGGCATGCTCAACCTCGCCTACTTCCTCAGTCTCATAACCGAGGAAGATGCCCACGACCTCAAGCTCGCGTTGTTGCCCCTCACGCGCCAGGAGCAGCTAAACATCGTCTGGAAGTTGTCTCCTCCAGAGCGCCTCCTCGAACTCCAGCTGACGCCAGAGAAACTCGAGCACTGGGTTGACATCGCCGGCTCTCTGATCCAGTGTGGCAAGACGTACCAGCCCAGCAGTTCAGTCGGTGAGCTACTCTCCTCGACTATTTACCGGGAATGTGTTTTCTGACTTTTCATTCTTATTCAGAGTCGCTCAACGTCTTTTACGCCAACCCGCTTCGTGGAAGCAAGGATGACTGGTTGAACAAACAGCTCAAGCCCTGGGCAGGGTTCAGCCGCAGCGAGCCCATGTACACGGACGTCCCCGGACAGCACTACACGCTCATGGACTTTGACCACGCCCCCGGCTTTCAAAAGATCTTCCGCAGTCAGCTCGAGGCGCGCGGTCTCTAAAGTTCCGGTCGTCGCTCAGTGCAAGGTGTCTCACAGTAGTAGCGTAGTCGACTGCGCAATGTTGTCATGCTTCAATTCTTCTCCATGTAGCTTGTCACGGAACCGCAATGTATTCTCTCTCTGTCTCTCTAATATTAGCAGGCACGCCGAATGATAATACATAACGCCCTCTCGCATGTTTCAGCAACCTTTTGCCAAGCTCCTGTAACACTTCAGAATACTACTGTAATCTCCCAGTATGCCTATATTTTCATCTGCGGACTCAGCGGGGAACAAGAGGGTCCAGGAGTGCCCGTAGGGCTGTGGTATTAGTTATGTAAACGTTCGCGCACGTCGTTTGACGCAGATGGACGAATTACAAACCGTCCTCCACTTCGTAGGAGTCGGGGACTGCAATATGATTGTCGCTCACGATGGCTGATTAGTCAGAGTCTTGTTCAATTGGAGCCAAGGAGCGAGGTGAGGGTTTCCTCACTAGTGCCAGCGCAACTCAGTCACAGGCCGTTCACGTCGGCGCGTGCCGGAGAGATCGTCAAGCGATCGCGACCTTGAACACGGCGTCCGAGTCCACTGCCATACCGTACTCGTCTGCCGCGCCAGACCATACACGCACGTTTTTGTTCTTCGTCCGGTTCCCTCGTTCGTCGTGCTCTCCGCTGCTCTCGCTCTTGATCTGCCTCGTTTAATCACCGTTCATCCGTTCGCGCGCATCACACTCAATTCACTTCACTTCACTCCATCCGTCCGTCCGTCCTTAAATTGTCGTCGAATAACTGGTCCTCGTCCTCGTTTAACAATCGATTGACTGGGTCCCCCCACGTGTGTGTGCAAGTATGCTCGGGCGCGCCTCCCGGATATGGGTCGCTGACGTCAGGCCGCGATCGGCGGCGGACTGACATCCTCAGCATCCAGCGACCAGTTCGCGCTACTCTGATCGGACAATGACGTCGTCCCAGTATGAGGTTGGTATGTTCATACCCGCCAAAACTATGATAGCCTACTCGTCACCCTTTAGCAGGCAATTCAGACTCTGGCAACCGGGGGGCTCAGCTATTTGAGGACCGTCACTGATAGAGTGAGTTTGCACCCCGGCCCGACTTCAAGAATTACTACGCTAACCCCCTTTCTGACAGGAAGAGAAATTAAAAGAAACCGAAGACCGACTGAGAGAAAGCCAACAGCAGAGGACAGAGGACTTCCAGCGGCAATGGTAAGTCGCATCGTTCAGTTGTGTTTTTCCAGGTGTAATTTTAGGATTTTTAGGAAAAGATCACTTCAGAAAATTCAAAGTGAGTTGTGTGAGACTGAATTCATAGAACACCGGTACCAGGTTTGTCTTCATCATTTTATTGGTCCACATTTTTCCTGAGTCCTACAGGATATAACTGCCAGTTCGGGCGCGCCGGAATCGAGCAATCGGTGTCTTCTTAATATTTTACAGGTTCTCGCGGCGGGTATCGACCCTGATCTGCAGTGTGCTGGATATATGCGGATACCAGAAGAGATTCAAATCCTCAGGCAGTGTATGGGTTTGATTGAACTCAGGCTCCGCTTGCTTGAGCACCGTACTAGTCCGTCACACAACTAACTGCTGTCACCTTTTGTATGGCGTTACAAATGCACAAAAATTCCCACCGCGCACTACGTTGCGCCCATCGCGCGCACACCACACTGCACACACCGCATTGATTGTTGCGCGTGCCGCGTTCTTACTTAATTGCAGGGTATTCGCCGCGCGCACGGTTGTGTACGCCGCGTTCTGATTTTATTGGTATTCGTACTAGTGTCTATCTAGTACTGTTTCGTAGAGAACTGCAGGGTACAGATAACCCGCACGGGTACCTGTGCCCTACCCGTACCCGCTGAAACCCCGTCCCCATACCTGCTGCTCAGGTGTGCTGCATTGATAGGTAAGAGCATGAGTACGGGTGCGGGTTAGCATATGCCAACCCGTGGCTAACCCGCCACCCGTGAAGTACTGCACGCATACCGTGCGGGCGTTGTGTCCGAGTTGTTCATTGTCGCGTCGACGCGTTGTGGTGCCACGTTGCGTCGTTTGTCGACGTCACGTCGGCGTGTCGTGGTGGTGCCAGCACGACACACCGCCGTGTCGTTGACTCGTTGCACGTTGTTGTCGTTGTCTGACTCGTCGTATTCATCGACGTTGACGCCATGTCGTCGTGTTGTTGCATTATTTTTGTTATCGTATTCGTTGACGTCAACCGCTCTCATCGCGTCGTCGTCACGTGTCTTCGACGCAGTCCACTGACGGTGTGGACGAGGTCTGGCGGAGGGTGAGGGACAGAGAGAAGGAGGGATGTACGCGCGCATGCCACATGTTGCCGTCGCGTCATTGCCGCGTCGACGTCGGCGTGGACGAAATCTGACAAAGGGTGGAAGGTCAGAGAGAGGGAAGGACGCATGCACGCACGCCACGTCGTCATCGCGTTCGTCGCGTTTGTTGTCGTCGACAAGGTATGGGGCGGGCGTGGGGGTGAGCGAGGGAGAGGGAGAGGTGAACACGCACGTCATCCAAGTCGCGTTTGTCGTGGCGTCACGTTGAGGGGCATGGTGTCGTGGACGAGGTCTGGCGGGGTGCGTTGGGTTGAGGGAGAGAAAGAGGGAGAGGCGGAGAGGCGGGCACCGTGCCACCTCGTCGTCACGGTCGCGTCGCCAGTTGGCGTCGTCGTGTCGCGTAGAGTCGTCGTAGTCGTCGCTCGCGGGAGGGCGTGCTAGTAGTGGTTGGGCGATGGAGCGCGGGTTGACCCGTACCTGTTCCCACGGGTCTGTCCTCGCGTGGGTCGTCTTTGCCGGCGTGACCCGCTCTCTCCTGGACCCCTCCTCGTCGACTTCCTCGCTATCAGCATCAAGGACAGCGTGTGGCGAATGCCACGCGCTCTCGTTCCACGGAGAGCACACGACGGTCGCCACACGCCGTCTCCCCTCTCTCTCTCTCTCTCTTACATCGTCGACTCCTTCGCTCTCTCCCTCTCTCACCTCTCACACAGAAGCGACGACAGTACACCGGCGTGCCACCACGATGTGACGACGTGGCAATGACGCGTGGCCAGGTCGAGACCAGTTCCAGGACAAGAGCACAGAGACAACAAAAGACAACGAGGACGATACAGCAAAGACAACGAGACGGACGACGACGACGACGACACCCTTACCCCTACACCATCCTCGTCCCCGACTTCCCGTCCCCGTCCTCTCGCCCCAGCGTGGGGAAGCGACCCGCACAACGTTCACGCTTGTGTGCGTCGTGCAGTCGCTCCTGCAGGGTCACGGTAACCACCACCTCCTACCTTTTGAAGGTCTTTACAGGAGGGCAGCTCGGTAGATCTGCCCTGGACTGTCAAACTGAAGTCTGCAGGAGAGATACGGTGTATAATATATTACTGAATGGAGTATGCCAGTGCGTGTATGGCGTCCCAAACCCCAAAAAAATGGGCGCGATTTAGTAATACGTAGTGGGCGCGATTTAGTGATTACTTAAGATGTGTGCGCGATTTAGCGGTTGGGTGCGCGCGATATAGCGGTTGGTGCGCGATATAGACAAGTCATGAAATAGATATCCCACAACATATTCTACATGCACATAAGTTCTCTAAGTACTAACCAAGAGCACGACGCTGGCAGTAAAAGTCACCGACGAGTGCTAGGGACCCGTGTCCAATCCTCGTGTCCGACCCCCTTGTGCCTCGTCCAGGGACTTGTCCAGCCCAAATATGTCCCCCGAGTCCTTCTCGAATTGCACAGGTCCCTCGTCGACCCACGAAGTCCTCACATATCATCTCCTCGAACCCCTTTAGTGTAGAATCAACGTGAGGCGATAGATAGCACTGCTCGCAACTGAAACATAACCTGCGCCACTATCGACTATGACTTGTTCGAATACGTGTCATTGCAGATGACCTTTGAGGCGAGCGTGAATGCCGATATGGAGAGAGGGTGGCCTGACGATCCCCGAGCGGTTGGAAAACAGGTCTTGAGCCATTGCAACGGGACGAGGGCCGCAAAGGTGACCGAGGAATGCAACTTAGGCGATAAAGTGGGGGGGTTTCACGGTCGAATTGGAAGACGAGGGAGGGTACTCCGGACACGCAAAGAGATGGGTCACAATGAAACGACCACGTAGTTTGGGTGTTTGCTCGTGGCCATAGAAGGCTCCTGCGCCTCGAAGTGGGCTGTGTCGAGGTTTGGTTGAAGGTGCTTGGGAAGTTTACTGAATGTGTGATCTGGCGGGTGTCACATGATGCCAGCACGTGACTCTCTCCTCGACAACGGGAAAATTGGTCTTTCCCAGGTTCCGCGAGCCGACAGGCGAGCCGGAAGCTCCCCAGGGTCTGGCGTGGGAGCTCGGAAAATCCCACCCAGGGGGTGGCACACAACATGGCCACCCAAAATTTTCGTCCTTAGTGATAATTTCCCTGCCAGTCTCGTGATTTAGGGGTCGTTCATACAGCACGTGCGCTCCCAAAAGGTCCAAAACGGTCGGGACCGTTCGTGGGAACCTGGACCGTTTCGTGGGAACCCTGGGTGTGGCGAAGCTGCCGGTACCCCTTCGCTCTAGGGGTCACGAGCCGAGAAGCCGGTCGGAAGTCGGAAGCACGAGGTGGAGGGGCGGGACATGGGGAGGGACATGAACGAGGTTTACCTGTGGTATCGCCCAGTTGAACTTGTCATCGTTGCAGAGGCGCAAAGCATGCTGTTGCAAGATGATGATCACCATGGTTAACGTGAACATTGAACGTTCGAAGTTTGAACATTATCGGATGGTGGTAAATCATACCCAGGGGTTCCTTCGCTCTTGTATTCGCTGTCGCAGACCCATGTTGGCACGCCCCGAGCATCAATGCTGTCAGGAATCCCTTCAGTTTCAATGACCTTGATGCGCCTTCCGCGCTGCAGCTTCAGTGAAGATTTGATAGATAGGCATCATTCTATTTTAACCAAACACGAACCACTTTTCAATAGTAACGGTATCGCACTGCACCCTCGGCGTACGAACTTTTGACAAGCCAAATTATAAATACTGATAACAAGAAAACATCATCCTGTCTTTCCATTCTTCCCCTGACGATCAATCAGGCAGGACAACTCCGAGTCCTACACATCATTTCCTCTATCCTCGAGCTGGATTTCCTCCCCACCCTCCTCGCCCGGACGGCTATCCACACCCGCGAACGCGATCCCAGAGACAGAGTGATCCCGTCCAGCAACGTCCCCAGAACCCGAAGAGATTCCAAAAGCACTATCAATCCCTTCCAACCGACCACGGCTGTCCTTGTAGTAAAGCTCACGCATGCTAATCATAAATCGGGGCATGATAGGGTACATGGTGATGATGTAAAAGAGTCCAAGGATGAGATACCAGAGAGGGGTCAACGGGTTATCAAAGTGTATCATCACAGTGGGGATAATGTTGAACAAATTCCTGTGTCGTGGTGCAAAACACGATCAGCGGTGCCGCGGGCGCACGGACCACCAATACGAGCAAGGATATGATGAACGACGTACACAAAGAGATAAGCAACGCCATCCTTGACGATCGAGGACATGTATCGGTTGGGGTCCCAACGTCCCGTCGCCTTGTACATCGCATTTGATTCCTTCACCAATGGAATGAGAGCAAGGATCAATAATAGGACATCGAAGAGAATTGGCAAGATGACCATATATTTCAGGTAAGGGCCGATTACAGGATACACCACAGTGCAAACCGAGTAATCAAGCACTTGGCTGGTTCCAACTACAAATGAAAGACAGAAGGGGGTAAAGTTAACATGTGTACGTACTCATTATTCCGACTGGGTGGAGTCATACCTGTGGCATCGGTGTGTGGTGTGTAAAAGATAGCTACCTCGACGAGTTTTTGAACCACCCTAAGTGTGAAGCAAAGCAGAAGGATAGTAAGGATGACTTTTGAGCGATTCCACATTGCATGAACACGCAGAACCATTAACACTGATCAAAGTCAAAATATCTCAATGAAATAATACAATAACCATCTAACTCACATAAGCAGGCACAAATGAATGCTGAAAATGTCCAATGACACGAGTAAATGAGACCAGTACCTTTGCAGGTATAGATATGATTCCCTGATCAAGCATCGTCGAGGACGTAGGTTAACAATGCTTACACCTAACCGATTGTGAACAGATATTTTAAAACAACGAAATGAAACTACGTACGTCTATCACCGCAAAATATTCTCATTAGAATCATTCGTTGAAAGGAAAAACTAACCTTGACAGGTCCAGGCACGAACGTGCTGCCAACTTGAAACAAACAAAGTCATCATACTGAGCCTTGACTAATTGCATTGAACGTACAAAGCGAGGTGATTCTTGAAACCACGTTAAAGGTATACTGTACTTTCCATGATCGCGACTCACATTGCAGTATAGATACCAGTGTAACGGACCTGTGCGAGTCAGAGTGTTGTGCATGAGCCACTCTCTCAGGAGAGCAAGGTATCGGAAGATTTTACACACAGCAAGATACAACAAGGACACCCATGTCCAGGACTTGTTCTGCAGTTCCGAACATCAGTGGACGGATGATTGCGTTGCAATATGTGTCGCCTGACCCAGATATGCTCAACCTATGAAGATATTAAGCGAACAATCAGTAAGAGGAAACACCAAGTATACCTCGCTGGGCAACATGAGGACTGTTGACGAAACAGTCCCAAAGTTTAGTATTACACATGTAAAGTGTGCAATTGCTCACTATAATCATAGACCACGACGGTCACCTGTGCAACTGCATAGCAGTAATGAT
Organism: Leccinum arenicola; assembly: GCA_038092295.1. Taxonomy (NCBI): domain Eukaryota; kingdom Fungi; phylum Basidiomycota; class Agaricomycetes; order Boletales; family Boletaceae; genus Leccinum; species Leccinum arenicola. Next base: position 24,961 of record JBBPQC010000260.1, read on the forward strand.
GTTAAACCAATGAGCAATAATATGGTTCGCAAAGAGCCATACGGGATGAATAATCGTTCCAGAGCTGTAGCTGAACGGCCGACTGTAGGTCAGATGACATTGCGTGAATTTTAGCGAATGTCAGTATCTGGATAATATTTGTGGTAATAGCGGAAGACGACGAGGGTGAAAGAATGAGACCAAGTCACCTGGCAGGATGTGCAGCTTATATTGCTAGTCAAAGCATGAGTCGGTAATACATTCAATTTTCCGACACAGCGCAGAGAGGCAGAAATACCACCGTCAAGAAGTTGTCACCCACAGCCCGATAAGCAGATGCAGGCACACCTTGAAGGCGGCGCGTGATGATCATGCATCTAGCATCGATCTTCGTTTCCAAATGGTATGGGGCTGCAAATACTCGATTTCCTACAAGTAAGCTCGCAAAGCACGGCTCGAAGCAGTTGCCTTGGACCAGGATTGTTTTCTTAAACCAAAGAAATCTTTTGAAATCAGGTCGTTGCGTCAGTTTATAGGAACGACTAGATATACATATCGCGATATGCCCAGGTCCGAGCCGGAAGCGATCACGCCAGCCATGGAAGGTGATGAAAAAGAGATGATACCACTGCCTTCAATTTTCGTAAGATACATATCAGGGCGCAAAGAAGCTTGGTACGTATCGATTCAACTTCGACAATGTTTCATATGTGCCGTTGATGAAGACACGAGTTCTCATGCGGGGCTATTCCTGCCGAAAGAGCACTCGTCCCCAGCACGTGACTGACGTTGAAAGAGACCATCATGATCAAGACACCCACTCGATTTCGTTCTCGCAGCGATGCCAAGACACCGCTTACACCGTCCATTCTCTCCAAGTTCAATGCTGTCTCGATCGCTTCACCAGCTGATCTTTCCAATCCATTCCTCGTCCGTTCTCGTCCTCCATCTCCAGTCAAACGCACGACTTCAAACGCTGTTCCTCCCCCTTCCTCAAACACAGGCGTAATCAGAAAAGGAGGCGTCGAATCTCGTCTCGACGTCGTCTCTCACGACTATCATCCAACCCGTCCAGAACTAAAACGATCTCGCTCCACCCCTTCCACTCGCGAGCGCACTCTCTCACACTCGTCCGATCGTTTCATCACTGCCCGCGAGGATAGTGCTTTGCCCTCTTCCCTCTCTTCCGGTGCAAATACAGCGGCTACCAACGCTTCCGCCGCATCCCCAGGCCATACTGCCCGCCTCGCTAATGCCACCGGCGTTCCCCTCAACAAACGTGTCCTCGC
>JBBPQC010000261.1:0-26194 GCA_038092295.1 Leccinum arenicola
ACTAGAATCACACAAAATGTTATCACCAGTACGCACCCGTATCCTTGAACAGACAGATATATCGGTGCGGCCACAGCTAGCATCGCTATCGCTGGGACGCCCAGCAGCGCAGGAAGAACGATCACCATCGCTCCGTCGCGCAGAAATGACCCCAGGCGGTCCCAGTGTTGAATGTGAGGAGGCAGGGTATCTCCGATTGTCATCAGACCTTCTTCCGAGAGCAGCTCTTCGTCCACAGCTTTGATTGCCCTGTCAATCATATCAATGACGTCGACTAAAAAATGAAGTACCCAGAGCTCAGTGCCAGTGTGCAGCCTCGATACTGCTAACAAAGGTGACTCACTTCGATCGGGAGTCTTGACGCGCCAAGGAGGCGTATCTTGCTCCTGGATGAGTGTTGCAGACAGATACAAATCCTTCAAGCTGCCGTATTGTATCGTCTCGCGCGCAGCATCCCGCAATAACTCTGAAACCAGTTCCAGTCATCGCCTCGCTGATATCACGGGCTTAATACTCACTATTCTGTGCTAAATTGCGCAGCGCGCACGCAGGCCCCATCATCCACGAAGGCGGCCGGGATGGTACATTCAATGAGATAACTGAATGAATGTCTGTGGGCTCGTTGATCGTCTCAGATGATTGCATAGTACAATCTTCGTCGAGGGGTATCGGCCGCTCTTGAGTTGCTCTTGGCGCAGGGGGGTGGATCGACAGATAGCCCTCAGGGAGAAGCATCTCGATAATCCGAGGTATGTGAGGTTTGATGGCCGCAACGCCATACTCTAAAGTTGCAAGACATCAGATACGATTTTCCGAACAGCAACAGCGCATGCTTGTCATTGCCAACGCAGAGAGGATCGTGACACCCGCTTTCTGAACCTTCCATTCTGTGTTCTGCAGATGCTTCAAACTGTTCCCGACAAGTTTGCGAGTCCAAGTATCGTCCTTGTCTATTGTACCTCAGTCAAGGACACCAAATCATGTCAGATGCGTACCAAAGGTGCGGAAGATATCCAGGTAGATGAGGGTTGTCCGTATCTCCCCCAGCTTTTCCTTTCTCAACTTGGTCTCCAGCATCTTTGTGATGTCGTAACCCTTGACCTTTCTTCGCAGGTCGTCTGTCACAAATGGTTCAATGTCCTGTTGGGAATTATTGATAGCTCGGTACCGTGTTGCATGAAGTTTGCGAAGATTTGGAACCCTTCGACTTGGCCAACAGTATCGTCAAAATAGTCCTCTTGTAGCATACCAACAATGTATTTCGCAAGAAGATCCTTCCTCGTAGCCTCCTTTATGTCGTCTATCGAGATTCTGAGTTCCGCGACTCACACTGAGATGGATGTCACTCACTGTAACAGACAGCCAAGACATAGGCAGCGAGCAATGCAGTGTCCTTATGTTGCAGTTGATCGATGAAGACGTCTAACAAGTGAACTTCACGAAAATGTTCACGAACGATAGTGGCTGGGGTAAATTGGCGTGAACCTGTGCCTGTGCTTGTGACGGTACACGTCGAAAGTGAACTCACCTTTACACAGCCTGAGGAGGGTTATCGTTGCAGCGGTACGCCCATGAGCATTCCCCTTCTCAACGGTCTTTTTCAGTTCTCCAATGAGTTCTTTTTTTCGATCGGTGAGCTCTGTGGCATCTGATACAACAGAATATCACAGTCAGATCCTTGTTAGAAACGGCTTGAGGAATCTCACTCACCCTCACCGAGCGCAAAAATGTAATGCAACGACCGTTCTCCAGCTGACTCGTCACCATTGAATTTTATGTGGACCAAAGCGCTGGCGAAATTTTCTCGAACTTTTGCTTCGCGAAGGTCCAATTGTCCTAGGTCATTGATTAGTAAGAAGATACAACAGAGAGCGCATTCACCTGCCTGATTCATTATTATTGTGATTGTACAAGGTAAGCAATATTTCGGTAGCGAGAGGACCTATGATTTTCCCATGCTTTCTAGCCAGCTCTCTCATCCTAGGCTTTCCAATAGAGCACAGGTCCTCGGCTGTTAAGGCGGAGTTTCTCAATGACTATGACCCACGAAGATAGCTGAATACTCGCCTTCCGAATATCGTGACAGTGTCATCACCATGCGCAGTGCAGCGATTGGGTGGGACGGGTCTAAGAAGGGTCATACATATGTATGCAGTCCCAACCATGACTGCTGTGCTTACCTTCCGCCTCCAATATCTTGCAGAGTCTTGGTACACTGGAATTAGTAGGGTGGTTTTCCCCAAGCCTTTCGATCATAGTGTTCCGAGTGTCCTCTACCTGATCATGAGTGAATTGCCAGATGAATACATATAATCGACGCACCATATAGCAATAGGGAGTTCAGGCCATCCATGGCCTGCACAAAGCTCGCCCCCGGTTTCTTGATGTTCGCATCAAGCAGATTTACAAGCATTCCCAAGATATTATGGTCGGACAGAATACGCTGTCGCAAGATCTCGTGCTTCGCCAAGGGCCTCAGCAGAGCGACGACTCTGGGACAATCTCGATGCTTATGCGCAGCCAGAATGGTACGAAGACATTTCTTAGCATCATTAAATGCGTTCTCCGAAAGTTCCTCGGGATCACAGGCTGTAACGTAAAATTATTTACTATGCAATGTCGCGGAAATAGGCGGCTTACAAGTTTCATAATAGGCGACGAAGGAGACAAGCCTAACTAGCGGAGCGCAATTGGGGTTCCCAATGATCATCTCGAACGTTTCTCGCCAATTGGGTACATCCCGAACGCTTCGCTTCCCCTCATCTGAGGATGGTGAACGATGGTAATGGTACGATGGAAAAGAGGCTCACTGAATCGCAGCATGAACAACAACCTTTCGAGATATATCGGTGCTGGAACCCCTTGCTGAACACCCAAACGGGATAACAGCTCTCGTGCAGCGGTATCGTCAAAGAGACCTGTTTCCCAAAACTGGTCGTCCAGTCTTGCTTCGTCGAGATCGGTATGGATGATGGGTATTTCGAAACCCTCTCCTAGCGTCGCTTGCGGCTTGTACGCGTTTGCATAAAGAATAGATGCGTGGATCTTTTGACCGGGCATGATATGACGTGGTTCCAGCCGGTGCATGCTACAAAGTACAATATCAGCTGGATTGACCGGCAAGACATCAAAATCTCACCGTTGAGCATCATTACCGGCTCCACTATAAGACACTTGATGTTTGATGGCCAGATACTCAGTTGCTCGCCAGGCAGCGCTCATTGAATTGTTGATGCCAAAATTAAGATCGTCTGGCATCCAGACTAGGTCTGTTGGGTGCAGAACGAGACCATGCGCAGCCGCTTCTCGACGCATCCATAGCAACGAAACATTGCCGACCTGGTGAAACTTTCCTGGACAGTCCTTACCACCTCTGTACGGAATACATCAGTATAGTGATTGTGGTCTACAGAGGCCCTTACACATCTGAATGACTGCCAGCAAACCAGACCTCCTTGATATCCGATCCCTTGTTTTCCTTCGGTCTGAGTGAGTTGTCATCGTGGCTCTGAGGAGGGTGGCGCAGTTGATTCGCAGGTGTTGGAGTATGTTCAACGTCAAGGGAAGTCCCAACGTAATTAGACTCTCCCTCGTGCATTTGGGGATTCATTTCATGGAAGTATTCTGGCATGAATTTCACCCTACGTTCGTCCAGAGCGAGCGCGTGCCTAATATGACACGCAGACATAGAAAGAGAAATTTCCCCTCTTGTAAGCCCCACGGAGGAGACAGTGTCCCTGAATAAGATCAGTTCAGGCAATTATTCGACAGAACGACGAGAGTGACAAGAATCACCATACTCCGATGAAGTGCACCCTCAAGTCCTTGCAGGAAAAGATTTTCTTGAATTTCCTTGCAATCTGCTTCGCCTCGGGGTTTCCTGGTCGAATGTCTTGATAGTGATTGTAGGCCCTGCTCCGGCTCCATTGTAAAGCGATTCTCGATTCACGGAACGGCTACTCACGTCGCAATTTGTTTATTCGTTGGTGTCCTTATCAACCCAACCTAACACACCTGCTTAGACCTGCACGAAGATGAGAGCTGCTGTTGGCTCCATACCTCATGTATCATCCCTGCGAGAACCCGAACCTGATATGCGCCACGAGAGAAACCTGCAATAAAATCATCAACCAGCTAAGTTGCAACGGAGAACTGGACCCACCAAAGAGGTATATTTGATCTCCTTCTTGATACTTCCCTGCTAGCCAACCATATGCTTCCTTGATATTCTTGTCTATATTCCTGTCGTGAAGTCATAACATCGCAACGAAACACGGATAGATGCAACACATCACGAACCATGCGACAGCCGTGTCAAATTTGTCCAAGACCGCTTCCTTCACACGGCCAAGACCGCTGCATGATTTCGGACGCGTCCCAATTCCGCTGGAATAATATGCATGTTGCTTCAGAGTGGTCGTTTCGCGATGGATCATGTCGAATATTTTCATCACATTGGTATTCTGAGGATAGTCGTTAGCTGAGAGAAAGATGCCAGTTATACCTGTAACCTGAGTGAAGGTAATTACATTCCGACCAAACTGGTTCGAAGTGCCGTCGATACACACAACCAGGTTCCTCGAATTCTCCACTTTTCCGGGATTGCATTCAAGGCACCTGGAGTATACAGAGGGAATTGTCGTGAACATGCGCGCACTCTCAACTTGAGGTAGAGTACTAAAGCCCTCGGTGGTCATGGGGTCAGGAAGTGTCGAGATCGGGTATAGAGGGTAAATACACGAACTGGAGGAATACTTTTCTCGTGCATATCGTTGAGTGAGTTCAAATAGGTCGGAGACGCCCACGAGGAATCAGTGTAACAGGTGATTTGGGTTCAAGTGGCTGGTATGGACGGCCGCGGGAATTAGGAGGAGCGCTTACTAGCTTGTGTGGAATGTACCACCTCACCTTGATCACGACTCACGAGCATCTTCAAGACGTTTTGATCTGGAGCATCCAGGGGCATATACTTCGATCCAGCCGCTCAACAGGAGGTTGGGAACGTGTGAGGGTACTTTTACAAGAGCGCCAAGCCACATACGCCGCCACTACAAAACCACCGGTCAAGGTTCTTATTGTAAGTAACGGAGATTCGTCAAAGATTCGTACCGGATCTTTCCGAATTCCAGATCTTGTATTACAGCGAGGCCTAGCCTGAGAGTCCACACCGCGCTTTTCAGGCTCCGTATATACTACTTCCTGGCTAGCCACCGTTTCAAACTGAGCCCATGTTCTTCCAGACTTTCAGCCAGATATAGTCCTGGCTTCATGACTCTACATTTCAACCCCCTCGACCGCAGCCGCACACTAGGGGACACTGGCAGGAGATCAGGCCTTTACGTATCGCAAAAACAACTGGTTCTCAACTTCCCAGCGACGTCATAGGGTCAATGGATATCCGATCATGATGAGCGCTCGCCGTATCTCTGGCATCCCAGCTTCTTCGCAGGGACTTTCACCGAACTTCATGGTCCGGGCACGCTCGCGGACAATTGGAGTTCAAATTCTCTCAGCGGGTCCTTCCACTATTCTTCTTCCCCGTTTCAGCACCAAAGTGAACCCCCAGTTCCTTACCGCTAACATTCATGGATTCAGAAATCACTTGTCCCCCGATCGTCACGACATCCAAATCCCTACTCAGCAATTGATATAGCCGACAGCCATGGGGACGACAACCCTCATTATTCCACTCTTGGGTGTCGCCGTCTGTTGAACGATGCCTGTCTCACCCATTTGATGATCATCGTGGGTAACATTCCTGAGCATGGGACGTTGTCCAACAGGTTCTTCCTGAGAATGAGAATGGAAGTGTAATAGACCAAACGACTCGCAATCACTGCGTGTCTAAGCATGTGGGTTGGAGCAGGCACCGCAGGCGGTATTTCACTTCGTCCAACTTCAGCTTCATTACTCAACGAGGCAACTTTGCTCCGCTGTCTAACAATTCATTCTGCAGCAACCCGAGGTCACTGCCAGTGATCTCTGAACATGCACCTAGATCTTATTAAGTATAATGAAGCTGATTCAAGGAGCCGAGAATATGATCACATTATTGTGCTTCCCAGCAAGGTCCCTGGCAGTCGACGATCTCGTTCGAACAACCGACACAAACTGTGTCGGCCCTGCCGACCGACTCGGCATCAAGGTAAGGTGACTCCGTGTCGAAGCCACACAGTCGTTCAAAACCATGCTCAAAACAGCCCCCAGCTTGAAAGAGGGTCCCAGTGGTTGAATGCACCCCCTTCTTTTTTTTTTTCTCCTAGAATAAGAGTCGCTAACACAACGGGAAACCACATTGTGCATATATAGGAATCGAATGTACGCTTGGCCTCGTTCCAACAATCAAGCGCTTTTTCGTTAGCAGGTGGCCCCCGAATTCGGAATCCAGTAATTTCTTCTGTCTGTAAGACCAGAAGACCGGAAGTACTACAAACGCGCGACCTACTACTATTCATATATATATGCTTCATTCTGAACCTATCCAGCATACACCGCATAAGGAGCGCTTCGTGCCCTACTTGCTACAGCGGAAATGAGGAATAAGCTGCTGCACGGCTGGTCGCATGACCGTGGTATGACCAGCGCTCGATCTGGGGCGCTAGAAGGTTCGCCATGACTGCAATTCTGCGAGGAAATGAGATCAGCTGGATAGGCGTCCGACTGAAGCTCTGTTCATATTTCGAATACGGTGTTACATAACGCATTTTCTCCGCAGCCTGGGCAGTCCAGTGTCCGATTGTCACATCCACGAGGAGCCATCCACACCTCGGCAGCGCCCCTTCTGCCACTCTTTCACGTGTTCCCTTATGGGCGGCTGGCACATATGGCGGTTCCCCCATGAATCGATGCGGTTGAAGACATAATTGCTTCGATCGCAGTTGGAATCCCGCCCGAAAAGAAAGACAAACACATTCCTCATTGAAACCCAGCTGGCACTCAGCTGTCTCCGAACGGATGGAACCGAGACTAGGCCACGTTGAAGAACAAGCCCGATACCAAGGACGACCTCGCAAAAATGGCCCACCAACGCAGTTGCGCAGCGTTAACATCATGACGTTGCACACTGACTACGACCTCCTGCGACTTGTCGAGGCTCTCATGGGGCTTGACATGCTCACTAACACTTCCTTTTCAACAGCTTGCCAGCCTCCTGCATGGTATACCCCTGCAGCCTCCGTAGCACCACTGGACTTACTATCTGACATGGAAGGACGTCTTTAACGAGATTGCATCAATCGCACTCACGAACAATACACTTGAACAAATCCAGGTTGGCTCTCCATTGTCAATCCTCACAGCAACTCCACGGCCACTAACTCGCCGCAACCATCCGACCGCCGTCAACCATAACTGCTCATGGGCGACCAGTCAAGCAACCTGTATATCTGAAATGGAAGCTGAGTAGCTCGCCGGTCATCGTATCGCTCGCACTGAGCTGCAGTATCGTTACACTAACAATGGGAGCCACCAAAGCTGCCTCGCCATCATTATCATCAACTGCGGTACACCACTGACGGGACCGTGTTGCCGAAAGAAGCTGTAATGTGGATCCCAACACACATCAGCCGTCAAAGATGCCTCGCAAGGATAAGCCGTGCACGTATTTGTCGGAGCAATGAGTGCAACGGGCGCTGGAATGTCTCAAAATGTGCTGTAAAGCTGCTCATTGCACGTCTCGCTGACTTCGTGTTCATGCCGATCAGATGCACTTTATGGCATCGTAGCCTGAATCTGCCACAAACGTGGTACCTGAGTACTGAGTTCCTGGACACTCATGTAATTTGGTTATTCCCCAGACCTTTTTATTATCAATCTACTATTTATTATGCATAGATCTGGACGTTACTATGTAATGGTATTCGTTCTGTGGTCTATGAATGCAACACGAACGATATACAGCGACCACACGACGGCATGCCACATATCAGGCGAACAAAAACGCGTCTGACCGCACTTGAATTGAATGGGGCTACTGAACCAGGTTGGACGTAGCTCAAGTAAACAGGGCATCCAGGTGATGTACTACATATCAGACCTCGAAACAGTAAACCCATCGTATGTCTTCCATGGCAGCCAGCTCGACACGTCCGTGGAGCTGTGTCAGTGGGGTGGCACGGGTCCATACGGATGTTGCCGGTTGGTTTGTTGTCCGTTGTCCTCGTGCGCGGGGGCCATTCCTTCTCCTGCCTGGTCCAACGTTCTAAGATTGCCATCTGCATGTCCATCATTGACCCCAACATTGTGCTCGGCCTCAGAGTAGCGCAGACTGTTCAAAGCGCGATTGCTCTGATAGCGCGACAGTAGCCGTTGGATCCACCTACTCCGTACGAGTCCACTGATCAGCATAACTGGAATCACACAAAATGTTATCACCAGTACGCACCCACATCCTTGAACAGACCGATATATCGGTGCGGCTACAGCTAGCATGGCTATCGCTGGGACACCCAGCAATGACCCCAGGCGGTCCCAGTGTTGAATGTGAGGAGTATCTCCGATTGTCATCAGACCTTCTTCCGAAAGCAGCTCTTCGTCCACAGCTTTAATCACCCTGTCAATCATATCGATGACCTTGGCTAGAAAATTTGAAGTACGCAGTGCTCAGTGCCAGTATGCCAATACTGCTAACATTGTAAGGTGGCTCACTTCGATCGGGAGTCTTGACGCGCCAAGGAGACGTATCTTGCTGCTGGATGAGTGTTGCAGACAGATACAAATCCTTCAATCTGCCGTATTGTATCATCTCGCGCGCAGCGTCCCGCAATTTCTCTGAAACCAGTTCCAGTCATCGCCTCGCTGATATCACAGGCTTAACACTCACTATTCTGTGCTAAATTGCGCAGCGTGCACGCAGGTCCCATCATACACGGATGTGGCCAGGATGGTGCATTCAATGAGATAACTGGATGAATGTCTGTGGAGTCGTTGATCATCTCAGATTGCATACGATCTTCGATGAGGGTGATTGGCCGCTCAGGAGTTGCTGTTGTCGCTGAGTCACCGGCACCCTTGGGGAGAAGCATCTCAATAATTCGAGGTATGCAAAGTTTGATGGCCGCTACGCCATACTCTAAGGTTACAAGATGTCAGATACTAATTTTCGGAACAGCAACAGCGCGTACCTGTCATTGCCAACGCAGAGAGAATAGTCACACCCGCTTTCTGAACCTTCCCTTCTGCGTTCTGCAAATGCTCCAAACTCTTCTCCACAAGGTCGTGAGTCAAAGCATCGTCCTTGTCTAATGTACCTCAGTCACGAGCACCAAATCATGTCAGATGCGTACCAAAGGTGCGGATGATATCCAGGTAGATGAGGCTCGTCCGTATCTCCCCCAGCTTTTCCTTTCTCAACTTGGTCTCCAGCACCTGGGTGATATTGTTACCCTTGACCTTGCTTCGCAGGTCGTCTGTCACAAATGGTTCAGTGTCCTGTCAGGAATTATTGATAGCTGGGTACCGTTTTTCATGAAGTTTGCGAAGATCTGGAACCCTTCCACCTGGCCAATAGTACCATGAAAATAGTCCTCTCGTACCATACCGATAATGTGTGTCGGAAGAAGCTTTTTGTCCTTCATAGAGGTCTTTATGTCGTCTAGCGAGATTCTGAGTTCCGCGACTCACGTTGAAGCGGATGTCACTCACCGTATTTCAAACAGACAGCCAAGGCATATGCAGCGAACAAGGCAGTGTCCCTCTGTTGCAGCTGATCGATAAAGACGTCTAAAAGGCCGATGTCACGAAAATGGTTCCGGACGATAACGGCTGGGGGAAAATTGGCGTAAACCTGTGCTCGTACGAGTGACACTACACGTCGAAAGTAGTCCCACCTTCGCATAGCTTTAGGAGGGTCATCGTTGCAGCGGTACGCCCATGAGCATTCCCCTTCTCAACGGTCTTTTTCAGTTCTCCAAGAAGTTCTTTTTTTCGTTTGGTGAGCTCTTTTTTTTGATCGGTGGGCTCAGGCTCTGTGGCATCTGATACAACAAGATATTACAGTCGAATCCTTGCTAGAAACGACCTGAGGAATCTTACTCACCCTCACCGAGCGCAAAAATGTAACGCAACGACGGTTCTCCAGCTGACTTATCACCATTAAACTTCATGCGGACCAGAGCGCTGGCGAAATTTTCTCGGACTGTTGCTTCCCAAACGTCCAATTGTCCTGAGACCATTGATTAGCAAGAAATTTAAACAGAGAGTGCATTCACCAACCTGATTCATGAACATCGGGATTGTACAAGGTAAGCAATATTTCGGTAGCAAGAGGACCGATGATTTGCCCATGTTTTTTAGCCAGCTCTCTCATCCTAGGCTTTCCTTTAGAGCACAGCTCCCTGGCTTTTACTGAAGGCAGAGTTTCTCATTAACTACGACCCACGAAAATAGCTGAATACTCGCCTTCCGGATATCGTGACAGTGTCATCACCATGCGCAGTGCAGCGATTAGATGGGACGGGTCTAAGAAGGGTCATACATTGGTATGCAGTCCCAATCATAACTGCAGCGCTTACCTTCCGCCTCCAATATCTTGCAGAGTCTTGGTACATCGGAATTAGGGTAGTTTTCCCCAAGCCTTTCGATCATAGTTTTCCGAATGTCTTCTACCTAATAATGAGTGAATTGCCAGATGAATACATATAATCGACGTACCACACAGCAATAGGGAGTTCAGGCCATCCATGGCATGCACAAAGCTCGCCCCCGGTTTCTTTATGTTCGCATCAAGCAGGTTTACGAGTAATTTCAAGGTATTCTCGGACAGAATATGCTGTCGCAAGATCTTGTGCATCGTCAGGGGTCTCAGGAGAGCGAGGATTCTGGGACAATCTCGGTGCTTGTGCGCAGCCAGAATGGTATGAAGACATTTCTTCGCATGCTCAAATGCGTCCTTCGAAGGTTCCATCATGTGAGGCATCGAAGGTTCCATGTGAGGCATCGAAGGACTCCTCGGTTCCGCCTCGCGATTGTAGGCTGTACGGAAAATTATTTACTATGTAATGTCTCGGAAATAGGCATCTTACATGCTTCATAATAGGCGACGATAGAGACTAGCCTGACTAGCGGAGCGCAATTGGGGTTCTCAATGATCTTTTCGAACGTTCCTTGCCAATTGTCTACATGCCTAACGCTTTGCTTCCCATCATCTGAGGATGGTGAGCGATAGTAATGGTATGATGGAAAAGAGGCTCACTGAATCGCAGCATGAACAACAACCTATCGAGATATAATAATATCGGCGCCACCCCTTGCGGAACATTCAAACCTGATAACAGCTCTTTTGCTGCGGTATCGCCGTGACTATCACTATTGTCAAAGAAACCTGTTTCCCAAAAGTGGTTGTCCAGTTTTGCCTCGTCGAAATTGGTGTGTATAATGGGTATTTCGAAACCCGCTCCTAGCGTCGCTTGCGGCTTGTACGCGTTTGCGTACAGAATGGAAGCGTGGACCTTTTGACCAGGCATGATATGACGTGGTTCCAGCCGATGCATGCTACACAGTACTACAAGATCAGCGGGATGAATCAACAAGGCACCAAAATCTCACCGTTGAGCGTAATCGCCGGCACCATTATAGGACACTTGATGTTTGATGGCCAGATACTCAAATATTCGCCAGGGAGCGCTCATTGAATTACTGATGCCAAAATCAAGATCATCTGGCATCCAAACTATGTCTGTTGGGTACAGAGCAAGACCACCCGCAATCGCTTCTCGACGCATCCATAGCAACGAAACATTGCCGACCTGGTGAGACTTTCCTGGACGGTCCAGACCACCTCTGCCCGGAATACATCAGTATAGTGATTGTGATCTAAAGAGGCCCTTACACATCTGAATGACTGCCAGCAAACCAGACCTCCTTGACATCTGGTCTGAAGACTGGGTCATCATCACCGCTTTGAGGAGAGTGGCGCCGTTGGTTCACAGGTATTGGAGTATGTTCAACGTCAAGAGAAGCCACAGCGTAATTAGACTTTCCCTTGTGCGTCTGGGGATTTTCATGGAAGTATTCTGGCATGAATTTCACCCTACGTTCGTCCAGAGCGAGCGCATGTCTAATATGACACGCAGACGAAGACATCGAAAGGGATATATCCCCTCTCGTAAGCCCCACGGAGGAGACCGTATCCCTAAACAAGATTAGTTTCAGGGATTATCTGACAGAACAATGAGAGTGACAAGAATCACCATACTCCGATGAAATGTACCCTCAGGTCATTCCACGAGAATGATCTCTTGAATCTCCTGGCAATCTGCTTCGCCTCGTGGTTTCCTGGTCGAATGTCTTGATAGTGATTGTAGGCACTGCCTCGGCTCCATTGTAAAGCATTTTTCAATTCACGGAACGGCTACTCACGTCGCAATTTGTTTCTCCGTTGGTGTCCTTATTAACCCAACCTAACACATCTGCTTAGGCCTGCATGAGGATGAGAGCTGCTGTTGGCTCCATACCTCATGTATCATCCCTGCGAGAACCCGAACCTGATATGCGCCACGAGAGAAACCTGCGATACAATCATCAGCGAGGTGAGCTGTAACGAAGAACTGGACCCACCAAAAAGATATATTTGATCTCCCTCTTTATACTTATCTGCTAGCCAACCATATGCTTCCTTGATGTTCTTGTCTATATTCCTGTCGTAAAGTCATAATATTGCAACAAAATAGGGATAAATGCAACACATTACGAACAATGCGACAGCCGTGTCAAATTTGTCCAAGATCGATTCCTTCACACGGCCAAGACCGCTGGATGATTTCGGACGCGTCCCAACCCCGCTGGAATAATGTACATATTGCTCCGGATGCGGAGTGGTCGTTTTGACATCGATCATGTCGGATATTTTCATCACATTGGTATTCTGAGGATAGTCGTGGGCTGAAAGAAAGATGCCAATTATACCTCAGTGAAGGCAATTACATTCCGACCAAACTGGTTCGAAGTGCCGTCGATGCATACAACCAAGTTCCTCGAATTCTCCACTGTTCCGGGATTGCATTTAGGGCACCTGGAGGATTCAGACTCAGAGGGGGTTGTCGTGACCCCGCCCGCATGTTCATCTTGAGGCAGAGTACTAGACCCCTCGGTGGCCATGCCAGGAAGTGTCGAGATAGGGTATAGAGGGCAAATACAGTGGAGGAATGCTTTTCTCGTCCATATCGTTGAGTGAGTTCAAATAGGGTCGGAGACGTCCACGAGGGATCAGTGTAACAGGCAGTGATTTGGTAGCTCAGGTTGCGGCCGGTATGGACGGCCGCGGGAATTAGGCGTCTGACTCTATCTGGTATGTACCGCCTCACCTTGATCACGAGCGTCTTCAAGACTCTTCAATTTGGAGCATTCATAGGCGTGTACTACTTTGATCGAGCCCCTCAACAGGAGGTGGGACATACAGGCATCAAGTGAGGCTGCGTGCATTCTGCTTCGGAACGTGTGAGGGTACCTTATGTAATAGAGCGTCAAGTCACATAGAAAGGTCCTCTGGGCGGTCCCGGACCCCGGAAAGTCGAAACAGCACACATGATTCGGACGACGACGAAACTTGAAGACTGAAAAGAACACATAGGTTGAAGGCTTTCCAGCCTGCAGTCCTGAGCTGCTTAAATTTTACTGTGTTGGAAAAACGATAGAAACAAGATTGAAATCGCAAACGTAAACGCTCCGTGGACACACGCGATGAATGTCAGAATCACGAACAGTAACGCCCTCCGCGACAAATACACGAACAGAACCATAAAGCAGTTGTGATACTGACGGAAAAGATGTTGGAAAGTCGGTACCCGTCACACGAGAACACGTTGCGAAGGGCGAGCGGACCCAAAAATTGCAAGTGAAATCTGAAACAGACCCGCATCCAAGTAAGTGCGGAGATTCGCGACAGTTTTACCGGATCTTTCCGAATTTCAGAACCGCTTGTATTACAGCGAGGCCCAGAGTCCATGCCGCACTTTTCAGGCTCCGTATATACTTCCTGACTGGCCACCGTTACAAACTGAGCCTAAGTTCTTCCAAACTTTCAGCCAGAAGCAGTCCTGGTTTCATGACTCTACATTGTAGTAGTCTGCTCGACTGCAGCCGCACACTAGGGGACAGGAGATTAGGCCTTCACGAATCGCAAAAACAATTGGTTCTCACTTTCCCAGCGACGTCATAGGGGGTCAATCGATATCCGATCACGACGAGCGCTCGGTGTATCCCTAGCATCCCAGCTTCTTCGCAGGAACTTTCACCGACTTCATGGTTCGGGCACGCTCGCGGACAATTGGAGTTCTCTCAGCGGGTCCTTTGCGGGTCCCTCCACTATTCTTTTTCCCTGTTTCAGCACCAAAATGAACCCCCATTCCTTACCGCTAACATCAATGGATTCAGCAATCACTTGTCCCCCGATCGTCATAATATCCATACCCCTACTCATCAATGGATAAGCCGACAGCCGTGGGGACGACAACCCTCATTATTCCACTCTTGATTGTGGGTGCCGCGGCCTGTTGAACGATGCCTGTCTCACCCATTTGATGATCATCGTTGGTAACATTTCTGAGGATGGGAAATATTGACCAACAACTCCTCCCTGGGAATGGAAGTATAATAGACCAAACAACTCGCACTCACTGCGTGTCTAAGTATGTGGGTTGGAGCAGGCACCGCAGGCGGTATTTCACTTCGTCCTTCTTGAGTTTCATTACTCAACGAGGCAATGCTCCGCTGTCTAACAATTTATTCTGCAGCAACTCGAGGTCACCGCCAGTGATCCCTGAATGTTGAACATGCACCTAGATCTTATAAAGTAAGAGTGAAGCTGAATTAAGGAGCCGAGCGTATGATCACATTATTGTGCTTCTAAGCAAGGTCACTGGCAGTGCAGTCGATGTTCTTATTCGAACACTAGTACTGACACACAGCTTGTCGGCCTGCCGACCGACTCGGTATCAAGGGAAGGTGACTCCGTGTTGAAGCACAGTCTTTCAAAACCATGTTCAAAATAAAAGAGGGCCCCAGTGCTTTCTGTTTGTGAATGCACCCCCTTTTTTCCTGTTTTAATAGAAGGCGCTAACACAACGGGCAACCGCATTGTGCATACATAGGAATCGGATGTACGCTGGCCTTGTTCCAACAATCACGAAGTGCTTTTTCGTTGGTAGGTGCCCCCGAATTCGGACTCCAGTAAATTCTTCTGTCCGTAAGGCTTGAAGACCAGGAGTACAAACGCGCGACCTACTATTTTTTTTTGCTTGATTCCGAACCTAGCCAGCATGCACCGCACAAGGAGTGCTTCGTGCCCTACCTGCTGCAGCGGAAATGAGAAATAAGCTGCTGCACGGCTGATCGCATGACCGCGGTATGGTCAGCGCTCGATCTGGGGCGCTAGTAGAAAGTTCGCCATGATTGCAATTTTGCGAGGAAATGAGATTTGCTGTGTAAGCGTCCAACTGAAGCTCTGTTCACATCTCGAACATGGTGTGACACATCTTCTATGTAGCCTGGGCAGTCCGTCCGGTTATCACATCCACGAAGAGCCGTCCACACCCCGGCAGCGCCCCTTCTGCCCCTCTTTCATGTGTTCACTCACTTATGGGCGGCTAACACATATGGCGGTTCCCCCGTGAATCGATGCGGTTGAAGACCTAATTGCTTCGATCGCATTTGGAATACCGCGTCCGAAAATAAAGTTCTCGCAGCAACAGAATTCTCTTATTGGGATTCTAGTATCATTCTACTGCCAGTGAGGATGCATTCACAATAAATCAATTGCATGAATCAATTATCGTTATGTAGTTGTGTGATTCAGTGTGAACATACCCGCATCATAAGTATTGTAAGCAATTTATTGTGGCCCTACAGCTTCAGGTTGCGCATTGAAAACCAGCACGTTCCTCAAGCTCAAGCTTCGAAACTTTATATCTATCTACTATTTCGACCAATCAGATCGCAGAGACCGATTTTCGAACTCAAGCCACCTATTTTCGAGGTCCGCCCGGCCGTGACCGAGTCGCGACCTTGGCGTGCGTGGCGGTGTGATGGGTGGCAGTGTCTCGAGGGGGGATTTTCGCCGAGGTCGAAAGGAGAGGTCAGTGTGCAGGCGTAGGGGCAAATAAATGTGACATGCGACGACTCGTATTCGACGCCAGAGAGTGCCAGTGGCGTGGATATAATAGAATTACCTACGAGGGCCGGGTCGTGTGCACAGTGAACGACTGCACAACATGCACAATTCTGCACGTTTTGTGGTCGCTCCTGCACACTGACGAGGGCAGCGACGGTGTGATGCGGGTGCGGGTATGCGATGGATAGTAGTGGCGACGCCGAGGGCCGCCGAGGCTGCGTGCAGGAATGACTGCAGAATGCGCACGATTGTGTGTTGTGCAGACGTTCCTGGATGTTGACGAAGGCAACGGCAGGGTAAGGACGTCGCCGACTTGGAGACTAGGATGGTGGCGGGAGTGTGGGCGATGTCAACGAGACACTGGGGAAAACGGGAGGGAGAACGCAGACGGGGACAAAGTTGCTGTTGGGCCAGGTGAGGTCGTCATGGTCTATGAGCGACTCAGAGGAGACGGGGGTGGATGGGTGAACAGAAACGGAGGCGGCGTGCAGGAGCGACTGCACAACGCGCACGTTGTGTGGTCGCTTCTGCACAATGGGGCGAGAAGACAGGGAGGAATAGGGACAGGGACAGGGATGA
This sequence comes from Leccinum arenicola, assembly GCA_038092295.1. Taxonomy (NCBI): domain Eukaryota; kingdom Fungi; phylum Basidiomycota; class Agaricomycetes; order Boletales; family Boletaceae; genus Leccinum; species Leccinum arenicola. The sequence continues at coordinate 16,685 of JBBPQC010000261.1, forward strand.
GGAATTGAGGATGAAGACAGTGGTGGTAAGGACGACGATGCCGACGAGTCAAGTCGTCGTCGTCGTCGCGCTGTGGCGAGAGGACAGGGGGAGAACGGGGATGGGGACAGGGATGAGGAGTTGGAGACGAGGATGGTGGCGACCCGGAGTAAGGACGTTGTCGTCGTCGTTGTCTCGTTGTCTCGTCATCTTGTTCTCCTCGTCTTCGTCGTCCTTGTTGTCCTTGTCCTTGTCGTCTCGTTGGGATGGCACGCCGTTGTACCGTCATCGCTTCCGTGTGGGCGAGGGAGAGTGCAAGCCTGGGAGTCGACAAGGAAAGAGTGAGCGAGAGAGCGGGGTGACAACGTGTGGAAACCGTCATGCACTCTCGGTGGAACGAGAGCGCATGGCAGTTGCAACACGCTGTCCTCGATGAAGCCGACAATCGTCGTTGTTCGCAGAGTTCCGAAGGACTACCCCCCTTCGCATGACCCAATCAAAGTCCGTTCCTTCGCTCTCGGCCACTTTCGTTTTTCGCCCCGACCTCCACTCTCACTCTCGGGCTCAACGGTCTCTCGTCCGATGTGCTCGCTCAGTCCTCTCATTCACTGGCCTACTCGGGCCCACCAAGCCCAAGCAACTCACTCGACGGACTCCGGCAGCACAGCGGGCCGGAAAGCCCCTCCGGGCTTTCGCCCATGCCATATGCCCATTCACGCTACACGCTACGCCTCACGCCTCACCGTAGCGATCGATACCCACGAACATGATGTTCATGGTGCTGACACTCGGAATCGCAACTAGATAAACATCATAACAGACCGAAAATAGACACGGATAGAAAACGAAATCCTCCAACTGAAATACCAACGGGATCAGAACCGTGACACAGTGCGTCGCTCCCCAATTGCGGACCTAAATGTTTTCATCGACGCATCCACTATGCCGCAATCCCTGCAAGCTCGCCGCTCGTAAAGTAAACGAGATCGTCGCTTGAAGGCCGCGATTGAGGCTGATTGGAACTGGACCAGCACCACTGCATAAACATCCATCGACGCTCCGTGACCAACGGATTGCTTGGCCGTCTCGGAGTGAAGCCTCTCGACACCGCGGTTATGACCTGTGCCTCCCGAACGTAGTAATGGTAGGGCACATTCCCGGTCAAAATCTACCCGTCATCATAAATACGCTTACACATATGAACAAAAGGTTGGAATGTGTAACACGAACCTGCAGCGCCACGCTACCGAACGAATACACGTCGGTGTGTTTGCTCGGTACTATATTCGACGGTTCTACTTCGTCATCTTGAAGATCAAGTAACTCGGGCGCTGTCCATCGCAGCGTCCCCCTGGAATGGACAGACGTGGCGAACGACGATCCACCGAGCTCCGTCAGCAGCGTCGATAGACCAAAGTCGGATATGTAGGCTCTCCCGGCCTTGCAAACGAGCACATTCGACTAAGGAAACCGAAGATTAGCGTCAACGTCCGCACATCGATCCGAATGGTGTGATACACATACACCTGACAAGTCTCCATGCACAACAGAACGCGAGTGTACTGACCAAGGATATCCATTTGTTTCAGAGCAGCAAACTTTGAATGAAAATGGTGTACTCACGATATTGCAGACCCGAGGCGGCATCATTCAGCTGCAACAATAGCGTTATTTGCTTCTCGCTATGAGTTCCAAGACACCTACCAGAGTAAGCAACTCAATGGGCGATAGCTTATCGTAACACTCCTCCAAATACGTGGTCAAAGGACCATTGTCTATCCAGGGGCAGACCATTGCAGGGAATCGACCAAAACCCGCTGTCGTGCCGAGGAGCGGCAGTACATTGATGTGCTTTAACGTCAACCAAATTTTGATCTCCCGAAGAAGTCGCTGCAAGCTCGCGTGTCACGAATTCTGTGTGCATAGCAAGCTTCAAAGGGAATTTTGCATACCTTTTGTTTCTTGTAGAAGTTGCCTTCCTCAGCCGAGTACGTTCTGATGGCTTTGATTGCGACCTGAGTTCATCAGTAAACGAGCGATTTCCGCCAGAAGTAACATACCCTAGGGAATTCTAGGTTCGTTTGAAGCATTCCTCGGTAGATGTCTGCAAATCCACCAGATGCGACTGGATCGTGGCCGTCACGCTTGACATGAAAAGTGAGGTCACTCAGAGAATATCTTTAGCAACGACTGGTGCATGAGTCACGGACGTACATCGAGTCATGGATAAATTGCTCACTCATCATGAAGACTCGACATGCTCCCAGATAAAGGACGGGGTGAAGGCATGGACGAATCCGGCTTTTTCAAGGTGTTGATAAGGTAGGCATCATCGTTGACTACAATGGTCGCCTTCATAAGAATTGAAAATTATTATGAATCGAATGCAAGAGATCAATAGTAAGCACTGCACTGTCATCAGAACTGCATGTGTCTCTTCTGCTCCGAACTTCCTATTCACAGGCACACCAATGCAGAGTTATAAACCTCGCTCGCATGTCATCAGTAAGTGTTTGAAGCGGAACACTTACATCATCGACATAGTGCGAAGGAAGGATATCACGGAGACACCTGATGGTGATCTTCTTGCCTCCGCTAATTGCAAGTTTGTAGTTTGGTGAGATGGCAATGGAACGAATGACGTCTGTGTGGTCAATGAGGGGCCCAATTTGCTCGTGTGTCTTGCTGTCCCAGAAAAAGACGAATGAATTCGCAGAGGCAGCTGTGAATTTTCCGTTGTTTGCGATTACCATAGACTTGATACTCCTCCCGCTACCAGCATAAACGGGCCAGTGGGAGCGCAGGGTTCCCGTGGAAACGTCAAAGCATTTGATGTCGCCTTCGAAAGACGAGGCGAAGAGGAGCGTGCCATTGAATAACCAAGCCAACGACTGGTTCTCGTACGAATTGACTCTGACAGGGACGTTCATAAGAAAGCATCCATCTTGACTATCATAAATCCGGACGGCTTCGTTCCACCAAGTCGCAGTCGCGAAGAGGTTCCCGTTCGGAGAAAACTTGACTGCTGCAAGAAAGTTGTCGTGTTCCAAAGGACCCAAGAGCAGCTTGCCAGACTCGGTAGACCATACACAAGCCCTCTTGTCGTCCGAACCGCTCGCCATTCTCTTCATGTCCGGAGACAGATCTACGGCACGCACCCAGTTTTCGTGACCTTTGACCTCGGTGACTTTTTCGCGCCTCTCTGCGTTCCACACGATCACTCGTCCGTTTCCCGTCCCGCCAACGATCCATTGTCCGTCCGAGGACACCGCGATGTTCAAGACGGTGCTGCCTGCGTTCATAGCCGCCCCGATCTCCTGGCCATCATCTGCTTGCCAGATTCGAAGTATCCCGCCGTAGCCGCCGCCCACGATGTGCTTGCCATCAGCAAGAAACGCGACCGAGCAAATGTCCTTGGCAACGTTGATTTCAGTTGTGTTTATGTTTGCCTCAGGCTCCGTTTGGTGAGTATGGCGCTCGAGGCTGGAGTACTGTGGATTTGGTTTGTTCTCGACCGCCAGGTCTTCAGCACATGCCATCAGTACGACATCTGAAAATGTTTAAAGCGGAGCATACCTTTCCCTGGCCAGCTCGTCGGTACGTGAAGCATGCTGGCCGGGTACAGGCACAGTAGAAAAAAAAAGATAGGTGGCTTGAGCGAACTACCTTTCCCAGCGTCTATCTAGCTCGGGGCGCTGCCCCAGTGAGTGCTCTGATTTGGCCGCACAGAAAGTTCACACCCGTACAAATGCCCGACAAAAATGCATCAGCACCGATGACATTCTCGAAAGGAAACTACAACCAGATCTAAGTCGGCGAGTACTCCTGTCACTGATCCGCATGAGGCAGGTCACTCAAAAACTTAAAGCAACAGTCGGTTTACCTTGGACCAAATGTGGTCAGCAAATTGAAAAACGCACCAGACGCGACAAAACGAGCGATAATTTGCTCGCACTGAGCTCCAATGCGCACACACAGTATGCGTTGATAGAGTGGTATATCAGGTAAGATGAGATGTTTATCGTCTTGTTGAGCGCAATTCAGAACGCTGCGCGTGTATTCAGACCCGGACTCATATTCTTGTAAAACGCCGACCTATTAGTTCGGACGTGATCTTGTTCGTACTATGTCTATCATCCACAACCTACATCATCCCGATCACAACCGGAACCCCTGAACTGCATCGCCGACGCGAGATAGATTAGTTCATCCGGACTCTCCTCGTACCCGAGAGTCGTATGACACAGACAGATAAGCAAACTCGGGGTTCTCCAATTCGCATCACATGATGTGTTCTATCCGACTCGGGTGTAAACTGACATGAATATAGTCTGGTGACTAACTCATCTAAAAGAGGCTCGAGTACTGAGTCACGGGCTGAGACAGTAGGGCGTCTCACCTGAGACACAGCCGAGTGTGTTCACTTAACAGATTATGTACTTATGCATTAGCATATTGTCCCCGAGTTGAAGAATTTACACATCAAACAAATTGATTAGCAAATTTTGAAAATTCTCAAAAATATATATGCCTCCATTATTTGGGAACATTTAATATATATATAAATTGAAAATACGCTGACTTTGTTCAGCATGCAATGAACCATTATCATATTTGAAAACATAGGCAGCATGCCTACTGAATATGATCTGCATACAGATTAAAAAACAGATTGAGGGCATGATGACTGTACATATTTCGAGACAAAGTTTACATCTGTTTGGTGTACAAGCACAGACTCGGAGAGCAAACAAAATCCAAAGATATTTTAGAATATGAACAAGCACTTGTCTAGCACTCATATTTCTTACGCGATTCAAGATATGTCCAAAAATCATATTAGGAGCCCACTCAGTACGCCATTCAGCGGCCCGCTCCCCCAAGGGGGCCACTGACATCACCGGGCTCCTGTGGAGGCATAGGGTCCCTGTGAATCATCAAGATGGGGTTTAATGGGGATCCAAACTAACTCACCAGGCTAGGAATATCGACATCCTTACGAGCAGAGAGCATTGAACGGGCTCCAGTGGTCAGACCTTGGAACCAGATGTTGTCATACCAGTTGCGAGGCAGCCCAGGGACTGGAGTTGATCGTAATTCCTTCCTCCCCGCCTCCCAATGACGCTTCAACGAGGAATTTCCGATTTGTTCCAACATATTTTCCTGTCTGACGGCTGATTCATACGTCTCCAAAGACTTGAATAAATGCGAAATGCGAAGATCGATCCAAGGAAGTTCAATGCGCCGCAGTGTCTTTGGCTTTGAGGCAGGAGGGCTGTCAGACTCGTCACCACTCATACCTTCAACACCAAGTCGTTCAATCATTTTGTGAATACTATCCCACCTCTCCGGATCTCGAGCTCGATTTTGCGATACAATTCTTTGGCGCCTAGCGAAAGTCTGAGACGGCCCATCAGCAAAATCCAAGAGAATTTAGAACAGACACACCCCATGGCGACGGGTCGTCATTCTGTCGCCTTTCCGCCTCCTCTCCTCTCTTGCGGCCAATAAGGCCATGGCCTGGGCCTGGTCCTCTCCAACACACTGATTGACCCTTGCTTGTGTGCGATGGGCCCGGTGCGTTCGACTTATTTTCTGTTCACAAAGTTTACGGAGAGTCGGGAGATTCATGGTGTGCTCGTCAAACATGACATCTGGATAAGTAGCTGCTTTGAGGAGATTGTAAAAATCAACCGATAGGATAGTGATGGCCTCAGAATTCCAACGGGACGAAGTCAGAGGACTGCAACTCCAATCTAACGCAATATGCTCCAGCGATGGGGGTGAGGTGCCATCCGCGTTGAATGCATCCACAGCTTCGGTCAGAGCTGCCGCAGGAAGACCACTGGCGCGTCCAGATGGAATGACCATCTTCCCCCGAAGGTAATCACGGAATGCTTTCTACGTATATAATTATGAGTGCCAGCTTCCTGGAACCTGGAAATGGAAAGTCGACTCACATGCAGATGATTCAGTTTTCCTCGCGGTCCAGGCTTCTTCCAAGATCGCACAACTTGATCGACTTCATCTGAATCACTTTCTGGTTGGCTCGTCTTATGAGACCCGGCTGAATTTTTTAAAGCGAACGTTGTGAACTGAGACTCGATAAATTCTGTAAGGCGGGGGATGCAGGCGTCAACGATTCCTCGAACAGTGGGTTCAACAAGGCCCACGGTGGCCGCGTTCAGACGCTCAGCAATTTCCCGATCAAGGACAGCCCCCAAAGCCGCTGGGAGCGGCAATGGCCTGGTAGGTCTTGCGGTTCTATCTGTAAAGGGTCCTTGTGCTGAGGACCGATCCGGATAGATCGACGAGGGACCCGTCTGGAGACTCCGTGGAGCTAGGGGTGTGGAGGTGGTCGCACCTGCCGCCGGTAAGGAGAGTCCTTGAGGTGATGGAGGGTCTGTATGCATTTGATTCGTCTCAAGGCTAGTTCCGCCAGCGGAACTTGCAGGCCCGAGAACAAGGAGTGGTGTCGAGAGGGGATCTTCAAGCAGTGCGGGGAGCGGAGGTAAGACAGGGCTGATATGCATTGGGTCTGCCTCAGTCCCGCTAGCAGAACTTACGGGCCCAGTGGGGTGCGTAAGTTTTTCTGGAACCGGATGGTGAGTGGGGGATGAGTCTTCATCCATGGGGAGGAAGGACTGCTGGGAGGCTTGGTGCGGAGTAGGAGGGACGACAGCTGCAGATTGAGTGCCTAGTTGGCGAACAATCCGAATAGGACGGGGTTCACGGGGACGACTTCGGATGGGACCTGGTGAGCTACTTGGGGCTGAGTACGACGAATGGTCTTATTGGTATAGTCGATTTGGTAGTCCCGTTTCTCCTGGTTTTCACGAGAAGCTGGCCGCAGGGTTTGCTGCCACGGTACTTCTTGAAGGTACATCGCTCGGGATACGTAGACATTTTCTTCTTGAGGATTGGCGGGTACGTACAGCAGCACCTGACACAAGTAGCGTGCGTTGTTGTGGAAGGTTCGAGGTCGAATTTTTCGCGCACCGAGCGTATATCGTTGGGAATGTATTTCTGTTCTGTATATTCCTCAGTCTCGGTCGGCGTAGCGCCAGGAGAGTGCTGTATACTGTGTACTGTGTTCAGCAACAAGTTTAGGAGCCCCAGGGTCACGTTGCACCAGGTGCGGGTGACTTGTCCAAAGACATTCAGAATCACTGCGGCTAGCAAGCTCAACAGGATGAGCGGATTGGCAGTGCGAAAGTTGAGGTGAAATTTCAATTCTGTTGCATATATTACATCTGATTAGCAGGAAACAGGGAACTTTTACAAAACCTTACCGGTGTTGACAACTTCCGCCGCGTTTTCTCTTTGTAGTATGTCTTCTGGACTTCTTGCTGTGAGTGTTTTGACAATACTCGCGACGGCCCGTAGAAGCAACCTCATATGACCTTCTAGCTCGCATCGCAGGTCTTCGTTGGCTTCATCTTGCGTATCAAGATGGGTGACCCAATCCAACTTCTCTTCTAACCATTCCAGTTGTTTCTTCAACGCCATTCGGACCCCCTCCTGAGCACCCTGCGCACTTAACCCATCAACCACCTCTTGTAGTCATCAGGGAAATGGTGATGAAATGATATTTCCAGATGAAAAAGTTCAATTTATATAATCATGACATCTCCAGTCCAATAATTATCTTCACTGTTAACTCATTACCAATAAAAAGACATTATATCAGTGTTTTGATATTCTCATCCCATGCAGACATAAGATTGATCGATGGGTAGATTAAATATTCACCTTTGACAAAGTCTAGATAATCCTAGACTGCCCTGGCAACCTCTGATCAGAGGTTGATCTATCATTGAACTGAAGTCAGGGGTGTGATCATCTTGCCTTCAAGTTGCTTTCAGTTGACAAAGGTATATCAGTGATGTGACACAGTGCTGCCACTTGACAATCTCTGATCAGAGGTTGATCTATCATTGAACTGAAGTTAGGGGTGTGACCATCTTGCCTTCAAGTTGCTTTCCATTGACAAAGGTAGATCAGTGATGTGACATAGTTCTGCCACTTGGAAACCTCTGATCAGAGGTTGATCTATCATTGAACTGAAGTTAGAGGTGTGACCATCTTGCCTTCAAGTTGCTTTCCATTGACAAAGGTAGATCAGTGATGTGACATAGTTCTGCCACTTGGAAACCTCTGATCAGAGGTTGATCTATCATTGAACTGAAGTTAGGGATGTGACCATCTTGCCTTCAAGTTGCTTTCCATTGACAAAGGTAGATCAGTGATGTGACATAGTTCTGCCACTTGGAAACCTCTGATCAGAGGTTGATCTATCATTGAACTGAAGTTAGGGGTGTGACCATCTTGCCTTCAAGTTGCTTTCCATTGACAAAGGTAGATCAGTGATGTGACATAGTGTTGCCACTTGAACAGTTTTATCTGTTCATATCTTGTCATGATTTTTCACTATCATAATGATGATTATCAGATAACCCTAACTATACTATCTGCATAGTCAGCATCAGGGGAATGGTGAAGGGATGTTATTTACAGACAACAATGGTCAATTTATGTAACCATGACATCTCTAATTCAATCATTATATTCACTTGCAATCTATGACCAATCAGAGGGAATAATGATGGTGATATAATATGCTCATGGCATGCAGACATAAGACTGATCAACAGCTAGCTTTGGTATGTGCTCTTGATAATGTGTAGATAATCCTAGACTGCAATGGCTACATCTGACCAGACATGATCTGTCATGAAACAGAAATCAGCAGAGTGATCATCTTGCCTCCAGGTTTCCTTTGGTTGATAATGCTGTGTCAGGACATTGCACAATTCTACCACTTCAGCTATTGATCTGATATGCTTATGGCATGCAGACATAGGACTGATCAATAGCCAGATTTAGTATGTGCTCTTGATGATGTAGATAATACTGGATGATCTCTCATGTGGCCATCTTGCATTTCAAGTTGACAATGATATATCAGCAACACGACATTGTGCCACCATTTGGGCCACTGTGTCTGTCTATAACTTGTCATGATTTTTCACCATAACTACTGGTCATATGGAGATAGATTACACAAACTATGCTACTGTCACTGTTAAGTTTGGATTGTCTGTCAAGTTCATTTTATGGGTTCCAACGTGACATGAAGATGTTGAGTGTAAATGAGTTAACAGTTGACCAATTCATTAGATTAGTAAGCACCATGCCAGAACTCATATGCTTGTATTCGAACCCGAATCTGTGTCTTCATCCTGATCAGAGAGCTCGGAGAGATCACAGTCCTAGCCAGCCATCCTGGGGATGTTGGTCATCAATTCAATACTGGTACCCTCGGTGGCAGACTCGGAGGACAGTGGCATCCCTGACGGCCGACATCTCCACCACTTCCTTTTCTTCCATAGCTGTCCATGCCCTCAGCGGACAGGTGCTAGAGCATCATGAAGGACCCAGAGTTCCCAACTTGCGCTGCTTCCGATCACTGATACCCACCTGACGCATCGTTCCATATGCGTCTGTGAGGCAGCACCTAAGTGCATCCAG
>JBBPQC010000262.1:0-26135 GCA_038092295.1 Leccinum arenicola
CGCTCTTGAACCCAAGTAGTTGCAAGGGGTCCCGGTATACGAGGTGAACCGCCTGGCGATATAATGATATTTCCTGAGTACAATTGTGAGTGCTGGCATATAGGCAGGCGCATGAACATACTTGCTAGACGCACGACATGTTGACCAGTCGACAGGACTCGAGAATGCACTTGTATAGTAAATCTATCCATTTCTTCAAGCGCGATGACTTCTTCGCCGAAAGCAACTTTGACGCCTCTGTCCTGCACATATTGGGCGGCCCAGGACAGATAGTCAGAATATTCTTTGCGAGTGGGAGTGGTGCGACCACGGTTGATGAAATCCAACAGACGGTTTTGCGAATGCAAGTAGGAAATGAAAGTGAGTGGGCTCTGAGGAGATCGCAAGGTAGCGAGGTCTTTAAGAAAGCTAACCCACAGCTGTCAGAAAATGATGTCGGGGAAGTGGAAGATCAGACAATCGCTTGCCTGATCTGCATTTGAGCACCAGGTAGGAGCATTGCTGGATGCCATCTGAATTCGTCGTATTTCTCGATGAAGCACAGCCTGTCGATTGAAATGGATGACTGGTGAGATCGTTAGAACTAATGTAGCAAATACAGGCGAACGAGAAATTCTCACACGAAACTGGTTGTCGATGAATGCGCCAGCGATTGCGATGTTTGAGGGTCCAAATCCGAGGCCTATGACATCGTATACTTGAACAAAAGGATTGACGGTCATATTTTGTTACTAGTAGATGACGGTTGTGATGCCTGAGGATGGTGCGGTTCTTGTAACGCGATTCAGAAACACGGCTGATTTTTCTGGCACTCAGTGGCCCAAAGCTGATTATTATAGGCGAGATTCGGAAGAACATGTGCACATGACTAGTAGTAACTCGGAGACAGGGCTACTGCCAAGCCTTGGCCGAGTCTGTCTAATAAATGATCGTCGCTGGATCCATCAAAAGCACTCGCAACTTTCAGCGCACCCCTGATTGCGACGTAGAATACAAGATTTACAGTAGTGTAACTTGAAGTTGCCGTCGGCGTTTGTGCGGAGTCGAGTAGATACTTAAGAGGAAGTTTGACAACCGCGTCGCCTTATCTGATAACGAGTCACCACCATCATCATAATGTCCTCGACAGGCCTGCTCGATGATTACAAAGTGATTCAGTTTCCAGATCTTTCGGAAAACCGCCGCAGAGGTCACAGCACCCATTTTCTCTTCTGCCAGACAACTTTAGATGAACACCTTCACATTCATGTCGGCGACAACGCTACTCTCGATGCCCTCATTCTGGTTGCCTACGCAAATGTGCTCGGCATGTACAGCGGGGCCACTGATGTACTTCTCTCTCTGGAAGGTTCGAACGACACACTTTCCCCGTTTCGCTTGCAGTGGGATGAAACCACAACGTGGCTGAACTCCCTCGAGTTTGCGAATGTCGCTCTTAAACAAGCCAAGCAACAGTCGGCTTCCGCAACGATCTTCCAACTCTCCGGAGACTTGGGATTGGTGGAAGATCAATATCCGTTCGTTGCAGCCTTCCGGGACTCTTCTCGAACTACCAATAACGCCTCATCTGCAACCTCACCGCTGCTCTCAGGACAACCTTTGCTTTGCCATACGGGAAATGGTTTCTTAGATCTTTACTCGCCATCTCATTTATTTTGCAACTCAACCGCCTCTATGCTTCTCCGCCACATAGTCGCAGTGGTGTCACATGCTCATACGAATGCAACACAGAAGATAGTTGCACCCCTTCATTTGAACGATGATCTCGCTTCCGTCGTCGAAGCCCTTCCGGGACATAAACGATTAGAATTTTATTCCCACTTACCTCCAGCTCGCCTTGCGACCGACTATATTCTTTCACACTTAACCTCAAATCCGGACGCGATAGCTGTGGAATGGTACCCCAGCCTGTCGCCTGATAAGGTGGCACTCAAAACCCCAGAATGTATGTCCTATAGGGATCTCGACAACACCGCGAATCGTTTTGCCCGCTTCCTCCTGGCCAGGGGAATTTCCCCTGAGGATCGAGTTGCTGTTTGCATGGACCGTGATCTCATGTATCATTCGGTGCTATTCGGCATTCTACGCGCGGGTGGATGTTATGTTCCGGTCGGTGTGAAGTTTCCTCGCTATGTATATCCTTTCTCACGGTTGCTCCGGTGACAGATCGATCCAGAACTACCCACCGAAAGGAAGCTCTTCATTACCAGGAATTCCTCTGCGAAATATGTTATCATATCGTCTCAGCCCGGCGAACACAATGTTTTCGGAGATCTGTCAATTGATATTCGCGATACGTCTATCCGAGAGACTATATTCAACATGAGTGATACCGAAGTCGAAGACGACTTCGTGCTTCCAGGAAATGTAGCATACATGCTGTACACCTCTGGTACGCACTTCTTTCGAGGTATTGTTTGAGAGTCTCTACTTCATTCAATTTGCAGGAACCACCGGAAATCCCAAAGGATGTCTCATAACACACAATGGTCTCACGGAGGCAATCCTATCCCTCGCTTTTTTCCCTGCCAACGTCAAAATGGCAGATATTCGCGAAGGGAGATATTTGGCTGTCGCCTGTGCGTCACCTCTTAATTGCCATAAATTTATGGTTTGTGACGAAATACCGTCCTCTACCTCTCAGCTATAGCTTTCGACGTTCATCTCGCAGAAGTTTTCGTTGCACTGGCTTTGGGGATGACGTTGGTTTCTGCGAAACGGGGAGAGCTTCTGGAGAACCTGCCCCTGTATATCAGTCTCCTTGAAATCACGCATGTTGGTCTTGTTCCTAGCTTGATAGATGCCACCATGTGTGCTGTCGAGGACGATCAAAAAGGAGAGGAAATGAAACTCAGGTATATTGCCAGTGGTGGGGAGAAGATCAATGATTCTGTGAGTCGCAGTTTGTGGATCTCATTGCAACAAACCTGACTATTCGGGTGTCTTTCTCAGATCCTTGATAAGTGGGCTGACCATCCATTCGTCAGACTCGCTAATTTTTATGGGTAAGCTGTCCCTCGCAGTTCGCAAGTTTACAATAGCCAACTAGTTTGTAGTCCCAGCGAAGTCACCATAGGTTGCTGCGCGCGGTTCATGGATGGAAACACCCCAAGAGAGGATATCGGTCGGGCATTTGCCAACGTCTCTTCATATGTGGTTGATGACAACCTCAACATTCTTCCTCGAGGTGTTGTCGGTGAACTTGTAGTTGGGGGTCCACTCGTTGGACGAGGGTATCACGAACTTCCCGACGTCACTGCCAAATCATTTATGGAGTGGCCCCGCCCAGGATCATGGTCTTATCGCACCGGAGATTTAGTTCGCATGATGCCAGACGGTACACTATATATCGTAGGTCGAATCGACACACAGATCAAACTACGTGGCGTGCGAATCGAAGCAGAGGGCATCTCTGCTGTCTTCAGACGCGCTGCTCTTGACCAACTCGGGCTGCAGTTGGATGCTGGGACAGTACTCGTTGCGCATCCTTCCATTGGGAATGGGACCACGCCGCAGTTGGTTACCTTCGTTGCCTGGGATACGCATGTCTCTATCACACTGCGGCGGACAACTAAACCCCACGTCGTCTCTTTCGAAAACAATGTCCTGCAAAATATCCGAGCAATTTCCGAACGGGAGCTGGCCAGTTATATGAGGCCTGCACACATAATCCGTCTCAGCTGGCTTCCCCTCAATCCTAACGGGAAGGCAGACAACAAGGTCTTGTCTAGCATCTTTACGGAGATCGACCTTTCGCAGCTTATTGGAATCGCCGTTCCCGACACACACACAGAATATCACCCATCATTGACCGACATCCAACGGAACCTCGTATCTCTGGTCGAAAGTCACGTCAAGATCTCACCTATTGACTCAAGGACAAGCCTTTTTGCGTACGGCATGGATTCATTGTCCCTTGTGGCCCTGGCGTCGGATATTAGACGAACGTTCAGCGTATCTATGTCTGTCGCGGATATCATGAGAGCGGCATCTATTAAATCCATTGGTGAACTGATTCAAACACAGAGTCCGCCTCTGGATTTAGCCTCTTCTAATCAAGCTTTAAGATTGTTCTCTGAACAATGGCTTCACGTGGTAAAGCAAGGTTTTCTCCACATGCAAGTCGGACGTGTCCTTCCACCATTTCCCATTCAGGAGGGCCTGCTTTATCATTCGGATGGCCTCAAAACATCATGCGTGCAACATGTTACCATGAGCCTTTCAGATCGGATTCCATTATCACACATACGCCATGCCTGGGAAGTTACGATGAAGAAACTTGACATCCTTAGGCAAGTCAGTATGTTTTTCGGACCTTCGTTTGCTCATGACGGTCTTTGTATACTAGAACTGTCTTTTATTTTGGAAGACAACTTGTTCAAGTCATCCTGGCACCTTCTAGTGCCCAACTCCCCTGGATCGAAGAAAGAATACCTTTCACAGATGTAGACTCCTTTTGCACATTCTTTTACACAGAAATCGCGCCATCTTTGGCGAAGCAAATCAATAACACACCGTCTATATCTCCTCCGTTTCGCTTATGTGTCTTTTCCACACCGGACGATCGAGTCCACTGGTTGACATTGTCAATTCACCACGCACTATTTGATGGTATATCTTTGCCACTCATCCTGAAGTTCGTTGAAGATGAATTACTGGCAAGACCACACCCTATTACCTGTTCTCCGGATTCGCTCCTGGAGTATATGCATAGTGCAAAGGTAGATGCAGGGCGCCAATTTTGGTCCGCGATGTTTTCTGGTTTTGATCGGCCAAGATATCGTTTGCCAAATATACTTTCTTCGAGTCAAGTTCGACGGAAGTCCATGTCCCTCACCACGTCTTTGACCGCTTTGGGGAAACTTCTGGTTCCTCATCAAGTAACCATGCAATCTGCGCTGACCTGCGCATTTGCACTATCTCTGGCCAAGTACATCCATCACACTGATGATGTTGCTTTTGTGGTTTGTTTATACGTTTTGGTTACTATCACTTTGTAACGCAAACATTACGACAGGTCGTTCGCGCAGGTCGGCTGCTTCCCGTAGACGGCGCCGAACATGCGATATACCCTACTCTCAATGTGCTCCCAACTAGAGTTCGCTTTGGCACGGAAGGTTATCTGCAAAGTGTCCAAGCGGATATTTCCGCCGCGGCTGCATTCGAACACATTCCTCTATCGCAGGTGCAAAAGTGGCTTCCGCCTGGGATAGCCCCATTGGACACTTTGTTCGCGGTCACGGTCGCGGATGATCCTCGGTATGAAGTATGGGACATCCCACGGAGCGAGCTCCCCGAGCCTGATGTGAGTAACGATTTCTCGAAAAGTTTGGTCAGCTTTTGAAGGCCCCGCTAGTTTCCTCTTTCAGTCGAGATCCTAGTCAACAAGGGCCGCGATACCCTTGCCATTCAGGCTGCTTATTACGACTCTGAGTCTCTGACGGCGGGGGTTGATGACGTTTTTCGTCAGTTTGAGGCCATACTCCTGGATATCCTCAACAAAGAAAACAAACACGTGCCACTACCGGCCCAAGTTGTTCAATCCATGAACCCGGTTTTATCCACACCCACGACCCAGCCTCAAGATTCTGCAGAAGATGATCTTGGCGAAAGTTTGGACGCGGATGGCCTCGCGCTAGTGAAGGAAATCGTCTCGAACTTTTTTGGGTTTCCGTCGGAACGACTACATGAGAGCACGTCACTTGTTTCTTTGGGATTGGATTCCATCCGATCCGTTGGCCTCTCTAGAGCGCTTCGTCAACACGGCTATTCAGCCAATGCAACAGATATCATGGGAAACTTGACTATACAGAAACTCGGTAATCTATGTGCACGATCAAGTGGTCATTCTGCGCAGGTGGAGATCGACGAGAGTATCCTTTCTCTGCAGAAGTGGCGCGAAAGAATCAAGGCTAGCTTCGACCCGTTGACATGTAAACTGTCCGTCGATGATGAAGTTGAAGTATTTCCTACGACTGCACTCCAAGCTGGTATGATATCGCAGGTATGTATTCCATTGTGTCTGTGTATGATCGCGCTCGAAACGCCAGAAAGACAGTCGCCTCTGCTGGGAATCTGTATTTTCACTCGTTTGTTCTTGACCTCGACTCGGACACCAACCTACCACTCCTTCAAGATGCATGGAAACGTGCAGTCTGCGATTTCGATATTCTTCGGACTACGTTTCACTATGTGGCGGAAATCGGATCCTGGGTTCAAGCCCGACATTCCATCGTGGATCTCGACTGGCAAGAATGCATTTCGACACTATCAGCGAGTTTTCAGCACACCGTCGATGAACTCTTTTCATGCCTCAAACCAACCGATGAATCGACTTTATGCAAACCGCCAGTACATTTGCGGATTCTGCGTTCCGAGCCTGTTGGTCTCCATCTCGTGCTCTCTATGCATCATGCGCTGTACGACGGTCTCTCCATACCCATCCTGCTATCACATGTTGAACATGTATATCGAAATCAAGCAGTTGCACACCCTGCTCAATTCTTTGACTTCATCCCTCGTATGCTATTCCAACAGGACAACGCAACCGCATATTGGATCGAGAGACTCCAAAACTACCACCCGGTCTCCCTACGTCGCTACTCGTCTCCTTCGTCGAAAGCAATCGTCGCGTCGAGGCTGGTCTCTATCAAGCGGGAATTATTGGCGCAAGTAGTTCGCGACAACACCGTCACTTTGCAATGTCTTGCGCAAGCCGTATGGGCGAAATACCTTTCTTCATTGGTTTCTTCAAACGACACTGTCTTCGGGCATGTTATTTCAGGCCGATCATTTGATGATTCCGAGAATGTGGTTGGACCAATGCTTGTAAGTATAGATTAGAGGATAATTGGTCAAATCACTAAATTTTTGAACGCAGAATACAATCCCTTGTCGAGTCCAGCTCTTTCCAAGCATGAGCAATCGGGAATTACTTCAGTCCATTCATCGCACCAATGTTAGCGCATTGCCTTGGCAACACGTCTCACTCCGAGTTGTGCAGAACGAATTGAAGCTGCACGGCCTGTTGACTAGCCTATTCCTATTTCAACCTTGGCATCCCGATGATCCTAGCCACCTGTGGACTCTACGCGAACCGGAGGAGTTTGATGCACATATTCAGGTGAGCAGTGTCGCTCACTGCCTGAGTCAATGACTTAGCCTGTCTAGTATCCCCTCAATATTGAATTCCACGAAGTGGAGAGTGGGTTCTTGATCAAGATGGCTTGCCAAACCGATGCGATGGATCTCGAGGCAGTCACTGGCGCGTTGGCTGACATTGATGCATTGATGAATGAAATGGTGTACCATCCCGACGATCCAGCCACTACCCTCATACACTCTGAATCAAGCGTTCAGCTAGCTAACATCTCCATGTCGGATTCTCAGCCAACCGACGCTCCCTATATGCCTCCGGGACTGTTGGATATCCTTGCATCAGTGGCCCACTGTCCTGCAGATAATCTTTCGCCTTCCCAGTCCCTTGTAGCAATTGGCGTAGACTCGATCACTGCCATCAGCGTGAGCGCCAGATGCAAAAAAGCTGGTCTGATGATCAGCGTTGGGGACATCGTTTCTAGCTTCACGATCGGGGAACTGGCCGGCAAGATCACTAGCGGCGATCTGGACGCTACAGTGCCGCAAGACAAGGCACTCTCGCTACAGATACGGACTGAAGAGTACCAAGCAATCTTAGAACGATTCCCAGAAAGACGCCGCGATCAAATCGTTTCTGTTTCAGTCGCTACCGAAGGGATGAAATGGCTGGTTGCAGCTTGGCAACGCAGCTTCGGCCAGCGTTTTCACCATGTCTTCGCATATAGGCTTGGTCCTGATGTAAACATCCAGCAACTCCGATCGGCTTGGAAAACTCTTGTGGAATATCACCCGATTCTGCGGTCCACGTTTGCCTCAGCTTCAGGATCTAGTGACCTACGAGTAGTCACATTTGCATGCAACCCGATGGAAACCGATTTGGATGAGGATTGTGTTGGCCATGGTCAAGATTCACTCGCGCTCAGCGAGACGATGAAGGATATCACCATGTCGCCCTTGCCCATTAGTGCCGCGCAAGCCAAAGGTTTCGTTTTGACGTCGACATTGACGGGAAATCGGTATCTACTAATTCGAATGCACCACTTCCAATACGATGCCTTCAGCCTCCAGCTTTTACTCGAAGATCTCACATCTGCTTATCTTGGTTCGTCGCCACGGAACGCTTCAGATACTCGCGCATTCTTGGCTGCATTTGCTCCCTCGCTGGCCAGGCTCTCAGAACAACGACTCTACTGGCAGTCCGTTATGCCCATTCCATTTCTCCCGGTGTATCTTCCGCCATTGATTCCTGAGAAGGATCAGCCACCTTCCCTGGAGAGGACCCTCGTGACGTTAACGTCAGCTATTCCAGGGGCCGCTGAACTCAAGAAACAAGCGCAGGCGATCAATCTACCTTTACATTGCATCCTGCTGGCCTCTTGGGCATCGCTACAAGCATATCATTCCTCTTCTGATCACGCTACCTTCGGGCTCTGGCATGCTGGGCGCACAGGGCCGGTTTCAAACATCTTGAACTTGGCCATTCCATGCATGAATGTCTTGCCAATGCATATTCCCGTGTCGGATGACCTCCTGGAGGTCGCCCGTATGGTGCAACAAGATTTACGCAAACGTACACCGTTAATCCAGCAAACTAGTCTACTGAACATCGATGAATGGGTAACGGGAGGCAAAGGTTTGCCTCTAACCAATGTGTTCGTTAATGTATTCGAAAGAGCCAAAAGAGATGGTGCACGGGAAGCCCAGCTTTTTGAGTTCGTTGAGGTATTTGCTTGTCCGACTCTGTCTGGGTGTCGGCGTCGTTCATCTTCTAGCAGATTGACCACACCATACCCGCGGAACCACTGGTGTACGAGGAATCCAAAGTCATCGACGCATTGCCTATTACCAAGTTACTTCAGGTCTGTCTATGAATCTCAATAACGAAATATCCAAGTAACGATGTGAGAAACTAGGACGACGTTATGGTTGATATTGTGATCAACGAGGAGATGGATCTTATCACGATGTCCATCGAGAGCGCGCAGACGATCATGGATAATGTCCATGCAAAGGAAATGATCGGCGAATGGGCAACGAGGGTAAAACGATGTCTGTCGTACGTGGTTTAGGAAAGCTTGGGTCAGGAAAAAGTGATTGGAGCGTACTTTCCATGTGTAGTTGATGCATGAGTGTTATTATTTCGCATGGTGTCCCCTCCGCGCAGCATCAAGACACTCTTTCTCCAAGCCGCTCAGCCAAACAACATCAATGCCAGCGTCCTTCAACTTCCGTGCTCCCTCACAGTTTACAAAGTCATCTGGTTCGCCTACTCCAATAAAACATCGTTTGATCCCCGCTTCGATGAGGGCATCCGCACACGCCGGGAGGCCCGACGTCCTGACAGAGCAAGGTTCAAGCGTGGTGTAGGCGTCGGTGTACCGCAAAAGGTCCTCGATGGACGGGGTGGGGTCCGCCGAGGGAAAGAGTGCCGCCAGGTGCGACTTTGAGAGATTACGTGCCTTTGTCAGAGCATTCGCTTCCGCATGTGTATTCCCAGGGAGCTCCCTCGAGTAGCCAGTGACCAAAGTGGCTGCTTCCATGCCTGGTACGCGCGCTACCAGAACACATCCTACACAAAACGCATTTTGCACAGGCACGCAACCATCTGATAGCGCTTCGCTCAATGCCTGCCGCATGATTATGACATGCTCTTCTTCATCTGTCCGTTTGGTAACGATCATGATCACTGGGGTGAGTGAGGTCGCCGGTGATGAGTTGCTAGCTTTGCAGTAACTCCGACAGTAGGCCGCCGCCCAGCCAGGAAGTAACGATCATGATCAACATGGCGGTTATCACGATGAATATACTAGTAACAGGTTATCTCAACGCTGTCGCCGAATAGTACCCGTGCTGTTAACACCTCGCTAGTACCCATGCATCACGAAATTCGGTATCATCCTTTGTCCACAATGGCCCGGACACTGGCCCGGGACCCTTCGTTCTGCCTTCGTGGTTTGTCGGTGGACTAAGCTCCTCGATAGTCGAAATTTGGGAGGTCACTTGACCAATGGCTCGTCCGATCAGAACTTCAAGTTGGCGCGACTCGATGTCCAAGTTGAATCAGACGACAGTCCATTGTGCCTCAGTCCCATCAGTGAGGTCGTTTCCCGTAAAGCCGTTTGCGCCAGCCCTCCGAGTCTCTAAAACGAACACGCGTTCTGTCTTGGTAGTTGCATCCGTCCTCGCTGCAACTGGACAAGCGTTAGCTGCAAATGTCACGGATGGCCGTGCGTTTTCGTCCAGACAGTTTTTCCTTTTCTTGACAATTTCCGTGTAGCTGTGGCAGCCTGCTCCCAAGGCCTGACTTTCGCTTCCACCTGGAGTCATCAAACCAGCGGGGTGGCAGTTCGACGAAGTAGGTCTTATATTCAGGTCCTTTGTTTGACCCATCTGTAAAGTTGATCATTGATGTTACAGACGAACGATCTCGCTGGCCAAAAACATGATTTCTATGACTAGTGAGCCAACTTCGCGCAACATTATTTATGTACATGATGTATTTTCTCCCCTCTAGCGTTGCACAATCAGATTAGCCTGGCGGTGAATCTTACTACTCTGACCTTGAAGGGTAGAGATAAAAACGTCAAGGATAGCTGAATCGTGTTACCAATCACCATCCTCTTAGCTGGCAGTTATTGGTTTGTGAGTGACTCTTTTTTTCACAGAGAAGAACCCGATTCATTCTTGCGATTGCAGAACGGCTTAGTACCCAACGGTATTATCATGAACAACACTAGTAACTATACAAACTCAAACTACGCAGTTCCTAAACTTCGTTGTAGCGCATCAAGACTCGAAAGGATGGTTTGGGTCAGCCTGAGAGGTGTTCAACACATCTAAGCCTTAGGTTGTGATGCATTAGAATAATGTTTCCACTCACTTATCTCCATTCGCAGATATCATTTCCTCTTTGGTGCAATTCAGACGCTCGAACATGATCCTGCGTTGTCGGACAGTATCCATCCCGCCAATCCACAGGTTTGTTACATTTGCAACAACATGCTAAAGAATGGCACAGGCCTTGCACCTTGGACCAAGACACGTTGGGAAGACTTTCTCATCGCCTTGCAGTGGTATGGTCTCTACTAGCTGTGTGGCGCTTTTACGAATCATGCTTTGTTGAGAATTATTGTTCACGGTCGCCCATCAGGTATCTTTGCCGCCGACCAATATATCTTGCGGGTCTTGAGGCGGTTCGAGAGTAACTATTCACCCTACTAGTAACCATAGCCCTCCAGCATTCTACTACCACCAATTCGAGTCGTCTTGGCCAATGCCTCCAACCACTTCTGTTGCCTTCGCCCACCCTGCTACCTGCCATTCCCAGACGAGCACACACCGCTCCCCTCCATCATGCTGACCTCGATGTGCCATGATTCATCCATTTCGACCTTTCAATTATGTCTTACTCGACTACTCACCCTTCAACTCCGCTGTCGTGTATGATCAAAATGTCCGTTCAGAATTCATTTTCTTTATCATGGAATCCTTTCATATTTTTTGTCACTTCATCTCATATTGAAACGTTTGACCTTTGACCGCCTCAGCGCGGCCGGTATTGAGGTCTATAAGCGGGATACGAAGGAACACAATGTGGTCCAGTAGGACGTAGTTGAGATAATTTATTATCTCTGATCAGCAATCAGAACCGTTTAGCACTTAGTAGTCTCCGTAGGTTTGCCCTAATCGGGAAAGCAAATTTCTTACTCAGACACACTCAGACGGTACGGATTTGTGGCTCCGTCGGTAACGTCCGGACCTGTTTGACCTCCGGTCTTGCATATTGCAGCCGTTCTGCGCAACCTGGTCGCTGACCACCATGTCGTCTCCGTCTGTGGCTCCTTCTGATAGGCCGATTGACGACGACGAAATTATGGGAAATCCACAACCCGACGAGGACGATGCGGACGCGACCATGGCAGACGGTAACGGGGTGTCAGACGATAGCTCTGAAGAAGCTGAAGACGACGTAGAAGAGGAGAAGCGAATAAGGGAAGGTTTCATTGTCGACGAGGATGAGGAAGACGAGGACGAGGGCGGCGAGGAGCGACGGAGAAGAAGGAAACGACGGAAGAGGCGCCATCGGAAACGCGGTAAGTTCATGACATTAATATTGTGTCTGGGGAAGTTACTTAATCTCATATAGATGAGGAGGAGGAGGAAGAAGCATTGGAAGAAGATGACTTGGAGCTCCTGGAAGAAAACACAGGTACTTCATTCAGAAACCATCTGACACGGCTTCGCCGTGGCCGCGAGGACGGCTCTCCAACGGTCCCATTCTCTTCGAGACGGAAGCAAATGGTCGAGTCCTCCGAAGACGATCTCGATAACGACGATGATCTGCCACAAGTTCAGGATATCCAGCGCATCTGGGATGATGAGCGGGCAGGGGGCGGCAGGGAAGACGAGGAAGACATGGATGATTTCATCGACTACGAGGACGAAGAGGAAGGTGCTGGTGCTATGGACGAGCGCGAACGTGAGGAGAGACGTAGGGAAAGGAAAAAGCTCGAACGTCAACGGAGGAAAGCGATGGGCTCTCGACCGGAACTTGCTGGTATTGACGCCAAGTAAGTCCAGAATATGCCTTGTAACCTTCCCTTACTCACCTGCCACAGTGCTTGGGACGAGATCCACGACGTTTTTGGCGATGGCCACGAGTACGATTGGGCGTTAGAAGGTGACGACGAAGCAGAGTACGAGGAACGGCTCAAGCCCGACATGAAATACCAAGATGTCTGTTTTGTGTTCATCCACTCCTGCTAGAGTCGGAACTCATTATATTCCAGGTTTTTGAACCATCGGAAATACGTGCTCGGATGCTTACAGAAGATGACGATTTGATTCGGGCTCAGGACATACCAGAGCGCATGCAACTCGCTACGTCTTCTCTTTCCCCCAATGCAACTCTATCTCTCCATCAGAATCTTACAGAGGCAGATGTTGACGATGCTGCTGCCTGGGTAACTTCACGTTTATCTAGTCGTAAAACCAAGGACTTTTTCTCTCGTGACGGGCCGTACAAGGCATATTCTCAAGCCTTGGTCCTAGCGGTCTCATACGCTCTCCGCTTTCTCTTCATCCACGAGTTCGAAGTGCCGTATATTTGGACGCACAAACGGGATTACATCTCGTATTTCAATCCCCAGGAAATGCGCGCCAGAGTTGAGCTCATTACCCTGTCTGAGTTGTGGAGGATATATGCCCTCGGCCAGAAATATCGTTCTCTACTGGATCGGCGGAATGCCCTTGTTGCTTCCTACACTCGGCTCAATGTGGAAGACGAATACTTCACGCAGTCCATCCGACCAAAGATGGAATGCGTCGAGATGGTCGCGGATGCGACTGAATGGTTGTCGATGAAATACAAGGTGAACAAACAAGACTCATTCGACTTCCACTTCCACGACGATGAAGAACCAGACCACAAGCGTAAAACGCCAAGTCGAATCTCTGCATATGAAGTTGCCAAAAAGAGCATAGTATCTAAACTGGCTGATGTAGGTCGTTCTCTATAGTTCCTCCTGCCTCAGCTGAATCATGGACGTCAGGGTTTTGGCATCCGTCCTCATGAAATAGTGCAAAATTTCGTAGCCAACGATCGTCCTAACTTTGTTGAAGACCAAGAATTGAATCCGACCGCCTTTGCCGAGCAGTTCACGAACCCCGAATCACTTGCGTCACAAACACCCGAAGATCTGCTGCGCCGTGCCAGGATGATTCTCGCCACCGAGCTAGGCAAAGATCCGTTACTTCGCCAATCCATGCGGGACTTGTTCAAAACGGAGGCGCAGATATCGGTGCAGCCCACAGATCGGGGTGTTAATAAAATTGACGAACATCATCCTCACTTTGTTTGTTGCCGTCGAGTTCTTTTTCTGACGCTCCACTGATGGGTCTTGCTTCCAGAATTTCAAATACCTTCACCACAAACCTATAACTCAAATGCTGGACAGTGCACAATTTCTACACATACTGGCTGCTGAGGCCGAACTGCTGGTCACAGTATCGATTTACCTAACCAACGAAGCCAAGGCCAAGTTCGAGCGCCAACTGAACGACGCTTTCGCCTCTGACAGCTATAGCGATATTGCGAGGTCATGGAACGAAGAGCGATCTCGGGTTGTCCAAGAGGTACTGGAATACCACCTTATTCCAATCGGTACCAAATGGGCAAGAGAGTGGTTGCGGGAAGAAGTTGAGGATGCTTTGGCTATCCATTGCAGTAACAAACTAAAAGAAGTAAGGCATTACTCCATTCAGCACCTTGTTAACTAACATACTTTTAGCGCATCGATGTTGCCCCCTTTGTCTCCGGGGATGCACAACCTGTATACACGTCCTCCGTCCTCGCCATCTCTTGGGGGAAGGGGGATCCCCAGAAGGACGCCGTTACCCTTGTTCTTTTGGACGAAATGGGAAGACTGCGTGAACACGTCAAACTTGACAATCTGGTGGACCAAGAGTATCAAGATGAATTCACCGACTTGCTCAAGAGACGACGGCCTGATGTAATAGTCATAGGAGGCTTCACCATGGCAACAGCTAAGTTGTCGTTCAGGATCAAGGAACTTGTCACTGGCAAGACCCCAGGCGCGGATCCTGAAAGCAATGTTTCCGGGTGGGGAGCGGAGCCAGTCAACGAACAAGCCTTCAACATCCCGGTAATATATCTCAATGACGAAGTCGCTCGAATTTACCAGCATAGTAAGCGAGCGACTGAGGAGTTCAGCACGCTCTCTCCCATTGCAAAGTACTGCGTTGGTTTGGCTCGTTATGCTCAAAACCCGTTGAATGAATATGCTGCGCTCGGCCCTGATATAGTTGCAATCTCGCTTGAGGACGAGGACCAGCATCTTGTTAGTATCTTTTTGACTTTAACATCCAGCTCACTACTGATACTGGTTCAGATTCCGAGAGAGAAGCTATTGTCCGCGCTCGAGAGAGCCTTGGTTGATGTGACCAATAAGATCGGGATTGATATCAACCGTGCAGTGACGGACTCGTATTACCAACATCTTTTACCTTTCGTTTGTGGTTTCGGTCCACGTAAAGCTCAAGTTTTGGCCAGAAAAATTGCATCGATCGTACGTTTCCAAGGTTCCCTTGTTATCGTTTACTTATCATCCTTTAGGGGGGCAATCTCGTTAATCGCGATCAATTTATAAAATCAGGTCTACTGACTACGAAGATCTTCCTCAATGCGGCCGGGTTCCTGCGCATATCTAACGATGCGGAACTCAAGCCCGCCAAAAATCGACATGCCGACGATGACGTGCAAGACCCATTGGATGACACTCGCATTCATCCTGAGGACTACGAACTCGCACGAAAGATGGCAACTGACGCCCTCGAGCTCGACGAGGAAGATGTTCATGACGAACACCCATCACATGTGGTGTCTCTCATCATGCAGGACAATGACAACGAGAGAAAGCTGAACGAGCTCAATCTCGATGAGTTCGCCGTCAGCATGTACGAGGCTAATGAAGATCGAAAGCGGCATACCCTCAATGTTATCCGCGAAGAATTGCTCAAGCCGTTCGCAGAGCAGCGTGCACCTTTCCCCCCAATGCAACCGTGGGACGTATTGACCATGCTGAGCGGCGAGACACCACGAACCCTTCGCATGGGACTCATTATCTCTGTGCTCGTCGTACGCGTCGACAAGATTTCGGCAACGGTACGCCTTGATTCCGGTATCGAAGGTATCATGAACATGGAATACATGTCGGACGCGGGCAACGTGGATCCTCGGAACATTGTCAAGAAGGGTCAAGCGCTCCAAGGCGTCATTGTAGACGTTAACCTCGATCTTCCTGCCGATCAATTCTATGTGCAGTTATCAATTCGTCCCTCGGATCTCGTTCCAGGAGATGGTCTTTTCCGTCGCGTCAAACGTGATGAATATTGGAATACTCAGCAATGCGAACGTGATTTGGAGATGCAGGCCAGGAAAAAGAGAGCGGAGACCGAACGAACAAGACGTGTTATCAAGCATCCTAATTTCCACAACTTTAACGCGACGCAAGCGGAGAACTATCTGGATAAGCAACAGCGTGGAGATGTGGTAATCAGACCTTCCTCGAAAGGTGTCGATCACCTTGCGGTGACCTGGAAAGTTGACGACAAGCTGTACCAGCACATAGGTATGTAGTGTTATCTCGCGCGTTTTCGTAGGTGTGCTAATTCGCGACAGACGTCAGCGAGATTAACACGGGTCAAGGCACGGTGCTGGTTGTCGACGATAAGCATCAATACGCTGATCTCGACGAACTTATCGTCAATCATGTCCAAGCCACCGCCCGGAAAGTCGAGGAACTGATGGCACATGAGAAATTCAAGCAAGGATCTGAAGACGAGCTTCGTGAGTAGTTCTGCGTTGCGTTTCCACGTTTCATCACGGTTTACGCTACCCCGCAGATCTGTCTTTGAAGAACTTTGTTGCTGCCAACCCCGCAAAAAGTATCTATGGATTCACGTTGAACCGCAAAAAACCCGGCCACTTCAATCTCTGTTTCTTAGCGAACAAAAATTCCACCGTCCAGACTTGGGTAATGTTTTTTTTACTCTATAGAATCCTGAAGCTCATTGTTCGGTAGCCCGTTCGCGTAACACCAGAATCATACTGTCTCTTTGAAGCAGCCGTCGCGGGAGTGCCGGAATTGTGTGATGCATTCAAAGTCAGGTAAGGACTCATGACATCAGATCGTGATTTTTGCCTCTCATGCGTTGTCCAGGCATTTGCACCAGTCACAAAACTTGGGTGCGGCCGGTGCAGGGGGGAAGACACCTTACGGTGCAGGCACTCGCACACCAGCCCGCACACCGGGTCACACGACACCTGGCCATGTGTCCGTTCGTCAGGTTCCTGGCCGTACACCAAACCCTTACGGTGGCCAAACGCCGGCGGCTGGATTTGGCGGGAACGTACCAGCATCTAGTTTTGCCGTACCACCACCCCAACCCCTCGGCTACCAGACTCCCTCTGCGTACTCGCGACCTCCAATAGCTCAACCCCCTCCCCACGTTCCTCCGGGGATGAATCCACAGCGCGCTGCTATGATCCAGAATTCCAGTGGTTGGGGAACGGGCGGATGGTAGGCTGGGTTTGGGGCTGGGTTGCAATTTATCTTAGTTTACGTTGTTCTTTTTTGTGCGTCACGGCTCCTGGTACATTATTGTCGATGTAGAATAGAATGGTGCAGCGAATGCATGATGCGTATCGGCTATGGATTGGACTGAAAATGTACGTAGTTGACTTCGAGACTATCATGTGCATGCCATCTCAACCAAAAATCGTCGAAGGCCCATTTAGTCCCCCTCGCAAGTCCTGTTCCAGCTTTCGCTCTTGTACTGGATGCTTGTACTATATTCATTCGCTCTTGCAAATTCCTCAAGCGAACACGTCCCGTATCTCCTGGCCTGTCTAGACTTCCCGCAAATGGACAGAGGAAAAGTTGCTCCGTTCAACACGAGACGAACTTGTGGACCTTGGAAGCTACTCGTTACAGTCGTTAGGTAAGACACTAGCCCCAGGAAACACTGACGCACGAGTTTCTGCAAGTAAACTTCTCCCAAACCATGCTTGCAGCGAAGGGCGTTTGTCGTGAGGTTCTGAACTTGCGATGCGCGGGCACATGACGTGGGTTGAGAGGAAGAGTATCTCTGACGAATCGTTAGCAATCTGGTAATCCTCGCTTGGATAACTACTGACTTGTTCAAGCCCATCGTTGATAGCGGCAAGAGTATGCTGGTGTCATGGCCGAATTCGAGATAGAGGCGCTGAGCTTCGCCAGTTGCATTCGTAAGACTGTTGCAGGTCATTATTTCACATACTCTGCTCGCCTGGTGGCCCAAAACTCACCGCTCGATAAGCTTTTGGACGTAGAAGGCACCCAAAAAAGGGCCAGGATCTCCCCTGGATGCATGGCCACTGATGCCATCCATGAGGAGATCGTACTCGTATCTAGTATTATTTGAGGTCATCCGTCCGCGGTGAGACGTGGAGGTGGGACGTACTCCAAATCTTTCAGTTCGTGCGTGGAAAATACATTGCACCACGGAGACTGGTTATGGGCTGCGAGATCGAATGGGCACGCATACAATGCACCTCGGGTGTCGTTCAAGGAGATATTAAGACCAGGGACGAGCTTGTTGAGCCTCTGTGCTATGGGCAACGCGTATTTAACCGCCCACTCCGAAGCTACCTGCATATATGCTTGCGTAAACAATGCAACTCGAGAAAAGCAGCACGAAGTACCTTGTGAGGTTCAAGGGTGGAGAACTTCGGACACGACTTCCAAGGAGTGATCCACGAGACGGGATCGTCGAGGTCTTTGACCGTGTGGATGGTGACATTCTCTGCAGCGAGACCGAAGAACCCCTGAGCAAAGAAATGTGAGGAATCCACGACTCTTTGGATGGGGCTAGACAGCAAGATGTCCGTCGAAAAATCCGGATAACGAAGGGCAAATCTGGACGATTGATCGTGAATGCAATGTCGATTTCGACAAAGAAAAACGCGTACTCGACACCATGATCGAAAAGTTCTCGGCGACCAACGATAGTTAGTTGCTCAGGAACTAGACTGTACTCGTACCCCTCCTTGAGAAATTGCAGGTTCGAGGGAAGAGGAGTAGCTCGAAATAGGTCCCGCGAGCGGTCGAGGGTCTTGACGAGTTCTTGGATGAACGCGTGTTCGAACTCGGGGCCACGAGACCCATGTCGGTGTAACTTGAATTGGCACCGGGTGTCATCCGGACCGTTGACTGGCGACAAGGCAAAGGACTCACCAAGATGACCTGGTCCACGGTGCAGTCATCTGGCAGGTTGGCAGAGACACCAGGGACGCTTGGGGCATCATGATACGGCGAAAGGACCGCCAGATTTCTGTGCTGACCCCCTGTTGTGACAAGCTGCTCCTGGACCCACAAAGGTAGCAGAAAGGAGAGACCTAGTGGAAGATACATCGGGGGATGTGCTAATTTGTCACAGATGACTACCGTACAGGAGCAAAACAAAGCTCAACCTTACATGACGGTATGTTGTAAACGCGTTAGTTCTCTCACATATTTGACCAACTTTCAGGCTGATCTAGAATCTAAATGGTCGGTGGGGACGTCGGATTTGGCCGACTCCCATGGAACGACATCCCGAATGACGATAATTTATCCGTAATAATTTTCGCGATCTGAGCCGGTTCAGACCCTCGCCGGCCATCGAGAACTCGCCGTGAGCGGTCAAGTTGGACGTTCCTGGCATGTGGGCGCAAGAAGTATCTTCTTCGAGGTGTTGCTGCGTCCGCGGTATTAACCTGCTCAATTCTGCAAACGCACAGCCTCCTCACCTCATCCTCTAGCATGTCCACCAACATAGAAATGGACGACTTGTCTCGGTCGCGTGCAACTGAGACCACTTCGGCCGAGCACGTGGAGAATCGCGACGCAGGGACGGAATCACCCGCAATCACCAACTATTCAGATGTATCTATCTCAGTTTGGGCGTGGACATCAGCTGTCGTGTAAGTTGCCCCTCCCTTTCCCCACAATCGGTCCGCGCTGACTCAAACTTTACTCCAGTCTTGCGTTATTCTCCATATGTCTACTCGCGTTCCCTCGTTTCCTCCTTTTCTTAGCGGAGCCCTCAGGGGGACGAGGAACCTTGACAGCCCTTGAGAAATACTTCGCGCTTCATCTGGGCATCATTCTTGGCGTTCTGGCCATCGCCACCATCTCAGTCGTGCGTTATATCAAATTGCGTTTGGCGTAACTTACTCAACTTGGGCCCCCTTCCTTCAAGTTGCCAAATGAGTGGCCCACTGGTCTCAATCGCAGGACGGATCCTACCTGCCATCCTTTGCTGTTGCCAGTGACACTCGCCACCCTCCTGATGGCATTACTCTCGTACAACAATACTTCCGTTGGGACACTAACGACACCTGTCGTGTTGGGTTATGGTGTCGTGGGACTGTTCGGACTATGGATGGTGCGCCCTCAAATCTTGTCTTAACAAAGTTCAAGGGAATGAATAATCCAATTCGCCCGAAGCTTGTCTTTTCGGGCACATCGGCAATCTCGCGTAAGACTGGTGCAGACAAGCACACTTCTACTTTCATATTTGGCAACAAGAGCGCTGCGGCCAAAAAGAAACTTTCGTGGAAAAGGAACTGGTCCAACTAGGTAGGCTTTCATAGGTTCTCCCGGATCATATCGATGATCCTGGCACGTTTTCACTACAGTACCACCGGTCCCTCTTCTCTTTGAACTTAACTTTGTCACCCGTTATTTAATTTAGACTGCAAAACCTTACAAGCGGTGCCATGTGATGTATACATATGTACATGGATCCAAGTACGAACTGTCCTATCAGAATCGTGTGAATCGTTAGCGACCAGCGCCGTTGCCCATGCCCATCATCTTGAACATGTCTCCAAGATTGGGCATGCCCCTGCCCATCCCCGCAAGTCCACCCAATCCGCCCAGGCCGTTGTTGCCCATCTGGCCCATCATCCCTGACGGAAGCGATCAGAAATGGCAGCGACCGGAGAGTGAGAATTAGAATACTTTGCATTTCTTCCATGTCCAGCTGATCGCCTCCTTGACCCTGCATCATGGCCTTCATCATGTCCTGCATGCCGCCGCCGCTTCTTAGTTGCCGTTGCATTTGTTGCATCATGCCCGGGGGCATTGCACGCTGACCGTTCGCGTCAATAAACTAAACCACTTCGAGTGGACGGATGCGACAGACCTGCATTGCTTGTATCTGCGCGGGAGTCGGCATGCCGTTCGCGCCGCGACCACGGCCGCCGGCCGCACTTTGCATTTTTTGCATCGCTTGGAGCCTGCGGACGGGCGGGACCGAGCAGTTAGCAATCACCAGACGGAACACAACGTAACAAAATGACAGGAGTTGGACATACCATCCGTTCTTTCCCCCTGCCTGTTTGGCCATGTTGGCCATCATCCGATATTGACACAACAGCTCTTCCACTTCTCGTACAGTTGTTCCGCTTCCTTTCGCTACTCGTGTAACCCTCCATGTTAAGCCCGTTGGCTTGCCATCTTTACCAATATCCATAAACATGGACCCGTCCGAATCAAGTTCTGCTGCCGACATGCTATCTGTGATATAAATCATCCGTTTCATGCGTAACGAGCCTTCTTCGTCCGAACCGGCAAGCATTTCCTGCGGAAGACCCGGGATCATCGATGCGATCTTACTGATAGGACCCCTAAGAAGCACGAATGAGCGATAGCCAACCAATACAGCGAATTCGAACAAACATGTTCATGACGTTCTGAATCTGTTCTCTCCAATCTCTTATGTTCAGCTTTCCTTCCTCGAGCTTCTTCGCCATTTCTTTTTGCTTGTCTGGGTTTTGGGAAGCAAGGTCCTGCATATGCTCCATTAGACCCTGCATATCACCCAGACCCAGCAGCTTTGATATGAATGGCTGCGGTGAGAATCGATCGAGATCGTGAAGATGCTCCCCCACGCCAAGAAAGATGATCGGTGTTTTGGTTGCAGCGACACTGGTTATGATGTGGGCATCCCGACAGGAAAGAAGACGTTACACATACGCGGAGATGGCACCTCCACCCTTGGCATGCCCATCCATTTTCGTGACAATGATAGCGCCGAAGTCGGCACTTTCCTTGAATGCGCGACTCTGTGCCTCGGCGGCCTGCCCTGGGCAGGACATGAACACGAAGCAATTATCTCCATCGAGTATGAATACCTATGCTAGCATCAAGAACGAGAATCGTCATGTTTGGCTTGACAGCTTCGCTGATCTGGACCATTTCTTGAAACAGCTCGGCCTCTTGTTTGTGCCGACCAGAGGTATCCACAATGATGACCTCGAAACGTTCCTTCTTGAATTTGACAACGCCTTGCGCTGCTATTACGACGGGATCAGTTTCGGTGTACGAACCAAAGTAGGCTACTTTGGCTTTCGTCGCCGATTGGCGAGTTTGATCAAAGGCGCCAGCACGAAAAGTGTCGGCACAGACGATACACGACTTGAATCCCCTTTTCTGAAAATATACAGCAAGCTTTGTGCACGTTGTCGTCTTTCCGTTTCCCTACGACATGGTCGATGGTGATATTTCCGGCGATGGTGATCGAATTCAGCATACCTGGAGACCAACAGCCATGATCACGTTTGGCTGACCCTTCTTTGGCTTGTATGGCTCGACGCCTGGGTCCACTAGGTGAACTAGTTCATCGAAAACGGCCTGACGGCCGGAGGGGAATAAGCGTCCATGGAAGATGGCCTGAGGGAAAGTGTCACCTTCTGTATCAGGTGTTTCTTGTTGACGTCCTTGGACTTGTCAGAACCGTCTAGCGCAGCCTTGACTTTTGCCTTGACTTTCTGTCTCAAGGTAGCCACGAGCTTGACGTTGACGTCGGACTCGAGGAGCGCAGCGGTGATCTCTTTGAGCGTGGCCTCCAGCACCTGCGTACGCACACGAGACGGGTGATCAGGAGTCGGGGTGTGAGATCTGATCGACGTATGTACCTTTTCATCGACGACAGGCGCCCTCCCGAGGGTTGAAAGGGCGGAATTGAGCTTCCGTCCCAAATCTGCGAGGACCATCTTATGTGGTGGACGCCGCTATCCAAGGCAGCGTGCGAACTCTCCCTATTCCAAACGCGGTGACTTTCACTCCATGGCACACAGCGATTCTGAAGGCGAGACGATCGACGACGTTGAGTTCGACGGCACGAGCGACGGCGACGGGGAAAATGAGGACGAGATCGACGAAGCTCTCCTCGGCGCGCTCGAGGCCGGGGTGGACGACGCGACAGAAGCCGACGAAGTGCGTACCCCATGATGACCTCCCCTCCCTATTGCGCGCGTGGTTAACGTGTCGCGTTCTGCATCAAGGAGTCGCGGTCAGAGGACACGGACGAGGAAGACGAGGACGAAGAGTCCGAGCCGTCAGTAGAGCCGACGATCGAAACAGGTCTAGAGCCTCCCTCGCCGCCGTCTGCGCCGGCGGTCGCTACGAGCAGGCCAGCCTCGCAGCGATCGCCTACGCCGGAATCACCCCAAGGTACTACCATTCTCTCTGCAGCGCATCGCAGCTCAATCGTGCACCCGAATCTCAGTCGTCCCGCAAGTGAGACCCAGGTCGCCCTCGCCCGCTCAAGTTCGCAAACGGTCATTGGCCTTCCCGTTTCATGCATCACAACTACCCCGATCGTTCACGGTAGAAGCTATATGTGCAATTCCCCACCCGGTGCCCACTCATGCACTGGCTTCGTCCTTTTGCATGTCGCACCTTTTGACCGGCTCGGACGATGGGTATATCCGTGATTATGACATTTTCGCCTCGGTCAATGGCAAGGTCACCTTGACCGCTCCTCAGCGCCATCACTGCAACGTCGTCGAAGGTAATATGAAATCTGGACAGATTCGGTATTGGTGGGAGAATCCGGATCTGGTTAACTTGCAAAACGGCTACCCTCAGGGGAGCGAGACCCCAGTTTCGCCGGTATATAGCATGGCTATGCACTCTGATGCACTCTGGGCACTCGGCGGAACTAGCGTACGTGCACTCTATATCCTCGCCATCACAGTGAATTGTCAATATCGTTCGCAGCGCGGTCACATTAATCTATTCACGGTTCGACACGATCCTGGTCGGCTGGTACATGTGCTGCAAGGTCACCGTGGGCCCGTTTCTGGGCTTTCCATCCACCATGACGAGAAGGGTTTCTTTAGTGCAAGCTGGGATGGAGAAGCGATCGTAAGGATCACCCTTGGTAACGTCACAAGTCCTACGCCACTTATAGTTCTTCTCTTAGCAATGGGACCTGAACACTGGTCAAGCCGTGCGTAAATTTACCGCGCACGGGGCACAGCTTGTCGGTGTCGCAGTAAGACCACTGAATACGTTATCCCGTCGACTCAGTTCAATATCGTCCGCGGGTCTAGGCGGAGAATCGGAGGTATTTTCTGACACGGTTGCTATTGGATCACATAAGACGCCAGGCGGGACCCCCATGAGCGCAAACGTGGACATGTACCCCAATGCTGTGAACAAGGCACATGGGCATCAACAACAAACTTTGAATGCTTCTGCGAGTCAAAATGGCATTTCCAACACGTCTACTCAAGATTCGGATGCTAAATCTGACACGTCCTTCGATCCACTTTTCGACGATGAGCCAGACCCTGATGGGGAGGGCAACAATCCTCCAGCTCCGGATGGCAGTGCGGGCCGGACGAAAAGTTCCCACAAGGAAAGTGCTGCTTCTAGTGGCCATACGAGCCTGGCGGTTCCCGAAACGGGGTCTTCTGACCCTACAACACAAGCCCAGGCAGCATGGCCAAGTTCGGTCGCACCACCCAAGAATGCGCCACCTTTACTCAGCGGCGAGAACAGCTGCACGTTTTCTCCGGATATTCTAATGATCTCTGCGATTGATGGACAGATCATGCTCTGGGACAAGCGAGTGGATACCCCAGGTAAAGGGGTCGGAAGACTGTGGTTGAGCGAGAAGACACCGCCTTGGTGTGTTTCTGTACGTACTCGAAGCTGTCACGATTGATCGGCAGACTGGCGAATACTCAGATTTCAATCACAGGCATGCTGGTCGACGGATGGATCGCACATCTACGTCGGTCGACGAAACAGGACGGTGGACGTCTGGGATGTCCGGTTGCTTGGACGGAGTGGGCCAAGCTGCACGCCGCGGCTGCTCAAGAGTCTGCGGAACCCGGCGAGCTCGGGGGTAGTGTCGTGTGTCGTGCCGTTCCCTGACGGACGGCACATCGCGTGGTGGGTGGAGTTGGTCTCGTGACCTACAGGTGTGTGAAGTGACGATGATCCAACTTTGTAGTGCGTCCGTGGACAATATCCGATTATGGAATGCAGCAGAGGCTGGGGAAAGTGGTGATGGGAACGTGAAGGGTAGGGGAGGGGTTCAATACAAGATCATACCGGGGCATAACGGAGGCTATGTGTCACAGATGGGTAAGTGGGCCAAACCGGATCGAACTGGTGGGCTGAGCTGGAACTATTTTAAGTTGTAGATCCGTGCGGGCGTTTCCTTGTCAGTGCAAGTAGTAATCGTGGATGGCATGGGGAATCGACACGTACGGTGTTTGTACATGATATCAAGCCGAATGTATAAGGTTCTTACGAAAGGAAATGTACTTTAGGGATTTGAAATGAGGGATGATAGATTGTTCAGATCCCGCAGTATGGCCGCAAACAACCAAGTATGTGCTTCTGGTCATACTCCCCTCCCGGGAAATATAAGTCTGGGAACACCTCTCATGACATGACCATGTCACTACCCTCGCCCTCCCCATGCGTCTCAACTATCCTGTAGTCTTTCCCCTCAACCAGCTCTCCTTCGTCGGTGAGGACGACTCCCAGTTCTTCACGGAGAAACACGGGAGGCGTTTCAACGCCCTCAGTACGCGGTACATGATTCCCGCTGACGATGAGGAGATCCATGTGCGTCCTCCTCCCCACCCACATCCCCACCGTCCCCTTCATTCTTGTCCGTTTTCCAACAGCGCTCCGAGCTCCACCACCGCATCATCAAGTTCCTCTTTGGCGGAAAGAACTATGTCGGCCCCGTGCAAGAAGTGCTCGCGCCCAGAGAGGGGCGAGAGCGCTGCCGCATCCTCGACCTGGGTACCGGCGGTGGCTATTGGTGCGTCCCTTCCAGAAACCGTAAATTTATCACACCCTCGACGGCGGCCAAAATAATACCAGGGCCATCGACTTGGCAGACGAGTTCCCTGAGGCCGAGGTCATTGGCGTAGATTTGGCTCCCATCCAACCCCGGTATCAGATGTCCCTTCCTCTCCGCTGTCATTCCCATCGCTGACAGGACTCGTTCTCAGCGAGGTACCAGAGAATTGCACGTGCGTTGTTCCCGTTACCGATCCAGACTTTTTCCATCTAAAATAACGAATCAATTTTTCTCTCTCTCTCCCTTCCGTAACAAAAAAAGGTTTGAGCTTTGTGATCTAGACCAATGGTTTCTTCCCTACCCGAGCGAACACTTTG
>JBBPQC010000263.1:0-26055 GCA_038092295.1 Leccinum arenicola
GCTCGCCTGGGGTTGGTCCGTCGCGTCCAGCTCCGGAGCAGAGTCTACTGCGGCATCCTGCCAAGCAGCTAATTGTTTCGTCGGCGGTCTACGCGGTCTCCCACTAGCGAGGACGTCCTTCTCGAGCCGCTTCTCCTCTCCTCTCAACGACTTCTTGTGTTTCCACCCTGACGTAGGTAGTAGCCGAGACCTAGAAGCCGCGTTGAGGAGCTGTTCCGTGATTTTCATGACTTCTTTCTCTTCATCGCGGATGCGGACAGAGCTTCGAGAAACATAGCTATCCGGATTTAAGGATGAATCTGAGATGAACCTGGCTTGTTGACGAAGACATCTTTCAAGGATATGACTGGGCTTGACGTCTCTGAACACAAGCTGGGTACCGCGACGATGCATGAACGGAAAGAAAACGCGAGCGAGCCGGGTGGCTATGCATCTCGATCACTAACTTCGACAACACATACTTAACCACCTCCATTCTGTCCAATGTTCAAACGAGTGAAAAAAAAACGACAGAGGAAGCAGGAAGAAGAAGCCCTTGGCTTGGACGGGGACATGAAAGAAACAATGGGTTTGAATGACACAGACTCGGATGAATCTGATGACTCGGGTGCCAGTGGAGATTCGGATGACTCGAACGGAGGTGACATTCACGAGGATGATGATCAAGAGGAGGAGGATACAACCTCTGAGGATGAGGATGTTGACGAGGAGCCAATATCGGTCTCTGAGGCTCTGAAGGATCCAGTCTACCTTATCTCCTTGAACCCCACTGTTTACGGGTGCGTAGTGTGCAAAGGAAAACTCATAAAAAACGCAGGAATGGCCGCTGCGCACAAGAAGGCAAACGTATGCATAAAAGCAATAAAATAGAACCAAGGACACGAACTTCTGTGGCCTCAAGGGATAGTTTCTCCTCGTCTTTAGGTGACTGCTCCTTCCTTGTATATCGCTGGAAAGACATTAGAACTCTATAGAGAAGGCCAGGTCGTGGCTTCCATGCCCTCGATCTGCATGGTATATCCCATTTCAGCAAGGCATCTCCCGCATCATTAATGTAATACCTACAATTCCTCTCGTGAATACACCCTTACCTCATGGCTCTCATAGAGATTATGAGGAGATCCAGCATTGAGCGGCTTGTTCCACCACAAGAGGAGATAACAAGCGGCAATCGCAGCCATACAAAGAGTGTCAAGCTCGACGAGTGTAACCGAGAGCCCGACGAAATGACGGTCAGCAACCTGTAACATGAACCAAAGCAATTGAATAGCGAAAACAGCTTTTGATACAACATCTGATTTGCTCCTGTCCTTGATTTTGCGCGCTGTGACAAGCGGATTCATGATTTTGCCTTCTCCGCAGAGCTCGAGAAATTTGGGGGCCTCGATCACCTCCACACTTCCATCCCTATGACAATAAACAAAGCCACCGTTTGCTGCAAAATGGCCATGTGTCATGGACCATCTATATCCTTTCTCTGAAGATCTGGTCAGGCGCAATCAACGAATTATATAAGAGATCGCACCATGAAAATGTATGACTTTTTGACGAGCCCGAAACCATTGGTCAGTCGCTTTCGCGAACAGAATCTCTGGGGCGAGGAATCCCAAAATGACGAATAACGCATGATCTCTTGAGATTACTGACAACTCTTCTCCGGGCTCTGGTACATTAAGATGGACTGTATGCCACAGGCAAATCCCCAAGGTCAGCGCGCAGAGCCCCAATATACTCCAGATGCTACGATACGACCCATCCAGCTCCGGGCAGGTAGAGCTCGTCGTATTGGTGCTAGTTGCCTGGACGACATGAGAGAGATAGAGCAGGGAAGACAGCAGGTGGATCATGGTAGTAGAGCAAAGGTCACTTTGAGTCTTCATTCGCAACCCTCGAACAGACTATATAACGGAATTCAGCGGGCGGCTGTCATACACGGCACGAAGTAGATACTACTCACTATTGCACAT
Source organism: Leccinum arenicola (assembly GCA_038092295.1). Taxonomy (NCBI): domain Eukaryota; kingdom Fungi; phylum Basidiomycota; class Agaricomycetes; order Boletales; family Boletaceae; genus Leccinum; species Leccinum arenicola. The sequence goes on from JBBPQC010000263.1 coordinate 1,968, forward strand.
CAAGCGCTCGCTAGCATCATGGTTGACGGCATTGTCGTCGTTGTACCCTGCAGGCCATCTTGTGTGTGGAGCCGCGTAACACACGAAATATGGAACGATCACGGACCCTGAATGAACCGATGTGATCCAGATGGTACATCTGGATAACTTAGCCGCCAATAAATGATCAGGTTAACGGCGGACAAGGCTATTTGGGCAGAGACTCAGGCTTCGAGGTCGGACTCGGTCCGGACTCATCTGGGAGTGCGGCCCGTGAACTGGGTGGGACCCGGCCACTGGTCATTGGGTCAATTGGTTCAATACGAGACCCTAGTCACTGTGTGCGTGGCGTCTGGCGTCAGAAAGATAGCACGGAACACGGAATTAAATGAGACCCTGGCTTCTAGTGGACTCGAAACCCTCATGTCTGCCTCCGAGTCGTTCGGAATCGTTCCTGAAGATAAGCGCCAATAGTAAAACAAGCCTAAGCGGGGCCGGAAGGCTTGAACGAACCGTTGAATGAAATCTCACAATCCATGCACGAAACGCACCTCGAAGTCGAGAACTCTCAGAACGTGTGTGAGATCCCTGCAATGATCAAAGAAAGGTGGGGTGGCTTACAATCACCCAGTAGGCATCGCCTTACAACCAGCTTCAGGGTGAAAACTGTGCGTAATGGTATAGAGTCCTAGACGTCGAGCGGCAGAAAGGTTCATCGTAGATGCACTGGATGATCCATAGGCTTCTTCTCACTGAACTGCCAAACACCCGCATCTGATAACTTCGCAACGTGGTCAAGGCTAGGGCTGCCCGGGGAATGTAAAATGCGTAGTACGCAAGTAAATCAAGAAGAGACGTTTTGTCATAAATATAGCACGAAAATACAAAATACTAGGATATAAGCAGCATGTTCAGTCATGATGCATAAGCGGAGACGACAACCTACAGATGAGGAATATACGACGACCAGACGACGACCTGGCGAGTAGAGCATGGCAATGAGCGAAGGCTCAAAAGCATCAACACCACGAGCATCACTCGGAAAAAGATGGCAGAATACAATGCAAAACACCAGATGCCACGGCCGATCAAACGAGTCGCTCTGTTATCGACGCGCCTCATAAATATCGCAACGACGCTGACCAGTGGACCTCCCGTCAACCCAAGAGATGCACCACGCCACAAGACCACCTCCGTCTCTGTCGCAAATTCGTAGTTCCATGCGGACAAGTGCAGTGCGCCTAGCAGACACCACGTAGCGCACATCAGGACAGTCGAGGCATCTTTGTCTTCCACGCTTTTAATTGTGCTTGTAAACGAGGCCTTCAGTCCTGAGCAACAACCACGCTGGAACGTTCCTCAGTTGCAAGCAGATGTCAGTTTCGGAGAATGCAAACCTTCTTGACCGCTCGAGACGTTTTATCCTTGTCACTCAGACTATTGAGTTTCTGTCTGGAGGAACACCAAGACATCAGTTCGTCGAAAACGCCTGGTTGCGGCTTCCATGCATCTGACCTGCATGCTGTGTCAGCGAGGCACTAAGCGAGGTGAGCAATAAAACACCTACAACACTTCTTGTGAGAATACCTCGGGTTGTCCATCCTGGGTCTCGTAGAAAATACGAGGACATTTAGCGCGGAGTGGCTTGTTCCACTACAAGAGGAGATAAAACACCGCAAGTACAGCCATGCAAACAGTGTCGATTTCCACGTTGAGATGGACCGCATGCCACAAGCAAATCACCAAGGTCAGCGTGCAGTTCCCCAGTATACTCCAGACGCTGCGAGGTGATCCATTCAGCGATGGGCAGTCAGAACTCTTCGAATCAGTACAGGTTCCTTGGACAATGTGGGAGAGGGAGAGAGAAGCAAACAGAAGACGGATCATGGCGGGGCGAAAGCCACCTTGAGCAACCAACTTTTGTTCACAAGTCTCGAGAGGGCCTACTTAACGGTCGCCTTCGTCAATTCCTCGGCTCCAGTGTCTATCATTCACCAGTGGCATTATGGCGAACGGCGATGTTCATGAAATTTGCGACGTTGCCGTGTCACGCGGAACCCGTATCCTGTATACCACCTTGCATGCAGCGCAGCACCTTAAATAAGGAGCACGGTCCCTAAATGCAACCCGATGATGGCTCGTTTACAAAGCTCGGCTGGCGGTAAGTGCGCTATATGGAAAGCAGGTAGTCTTTCTTTCTCGGGTGGACTTCAGGGTCGTCGACATCAGAGTATGTCGAGCAGGAAGTGAAGGCAAGTGACTAGTCGTTAGCTGGGTCGGTGGACCTGGAAAGTTTAACAGTGAGATTGGGAGTCTGCATAACAAGGAAATCCGGAGACGAAGAGAACATCAGTGTACCGGGTGCGACAGATTCGAAATTCTCATGTCTAGCGCCAGTAGTGCACAAGAACAGAAACCGAGAGGTACACCATTATGATGAGAAGGAAGCGGCGGTAGGCGCCCATGTGACTTAGTGGATGGAAGCACAACATAACCTTGAAATATGCACATTTCTTACCTGCAACCACTGTTCACGATCTATCCCATCAAGTATACTAATAGCTCAATCTTTATAAGGCCAAACCAATTCCTGAACGATTCTCCTGTGGCAGAGAGTGATACAAACTCTTTTCACCTTCCAATTATAAACGTTGCCTCGCATCATCAACCATCCAGATTTAAGTCTACATTCTTTCCACCTATGGTTACACTGCGGCACGAACCAGTAACGAGGACGGACTCCACCAGCTTGACTCTGATATTGGCTTCCCATGCATCCACCATCTCGATAGGACCAGGGTTGGATCCCCTCTGCTGCTACACTATCTATGCTGCACTCTCCTATTGTCCCTACTTCCTTCAATGCGCCTTTCTGTTCCGATTTGGTGTTCTTGGTGAGTCCTGCGGAAAGGAGCACGATTGGGACGGTGACCTCTGCGCACCAGTTTACGAGAGCATCGTGTTTCCAGCCACTCAGTCAAGATGAATGTTGCCTTGTTCCCCGAGGCCCTTGGCGTACACGCGCCGACGCTGAACTCGAAGTCAAGCAGGCAAAACGTCAGCGACTTAGGTTTGCCGAGCGAGGTGTGGTATGACAAGATGTTGAGAGGCGAGGCCCATCGGTGGAATGGAAGCGTTCGGCAACGTGGCTGACGAAGCGCCACGGAAGCGCTAATGGAGTGATGTGAAGGTTGAACTTGAAGGAATGGGTCCTAGGGTATATCGGAAGCCGTACCTTGGTCTGGAGATGTTCAATCACAAAGAATCACCTATCATCCTCGCAGAGATGGAACAAGCAACAAGTTTGCTACTCAGGCCCTTGCAACAATTCAGCCGGGGCTGACGTGGGTGCGGGAGAAGCTCTACCTCGCTTCGAAGCGCCAGACAACGCGGAAGGAAGATATCGCATACTGTCTGTTCGGTATCTTTGATGTCTCACTCCCGGTCATATATGGGGAGGGCATGCGAGCAGTCCGTCGTCTTCTGGAGCACATCTTGACCCAATCGGGTGACGTCACACTTCTCTCCTGGACTCGGGCTGTAAACTCGAGTAGTAGTGCCAACAGCTACCTCCCTGCCGACCTCACCGTCTACGATCAGATCGAACCCCCTCATGTTCCGCAAGTGATCGAGTCCGCCGAGATGGACAGGATGATCATGGCCTTGCAGTCGTCGTTACCCGACCCTCGCTCGCCGTTCAGTTGTACGAACGACTCTACAGCCTTCCTTCTCTTTCAATCCTCACTGGTCGACTCCACCTTGCTGGATTTGTTTTCTCCCTGACATCTCTGACAGCTATCACAGCAAAACCTGAATCAGACTCGATCATTCATGTTTATCATGCTACCACGCCCATCCTTGGCGACGTACGGATCGAAACCACTGACGACTTGATCGGAATGCACGGCTTGGTCCTCGTTCACCCTTGGATTAGTCCCCTTGTGGACAGGGATTTCTCCGGCTGCTCAGTTTGATCTAGCGATGCGCGCCTTACGGCTGGTCGTTCGACTGAAGCAGCCGTTCGGTGCGCTGTTGCTTGCTTCGCCGGAGCGCCTGCTGTACAGACGTGTCGCGACGGACAGTTTCATCAAGGTTCAGATCCGGGCAGAGACGTCGTTTGAGCAGTTGATGGACAGCGTGCGTATAGTCGACGTGCAGTAATCATGTATTGTTATTCGCGTTATGTTGTTGTGTACAATGGACTCCGTCTGGACAAGCAATATTTCCCTCGTGACTTACATGGTGTTGATATGCACATTTCTTTCTTTCTGCTTCGCCTCTCTCGTGTGGTTGCTACGGAGAGCTAGCGTCGACGAACGACAACACAAGATGGCCACTTGTGTGGAGCGTGCGCTCTAGTGGTGTCTCCAGCAGGTGTCTTCGGGTGCGCACGGACACGAGAAGAGGGTGTTGGAGGGTGTTGTGGATGCTCTGACGCGGTCGGAAAAACACAAGGATTATCGGCCTCGACGGAGGGCGAGGGTGGGAGGGAGAGAAAGTTGGGTGGCGGGGGCGGCGGCTGCCATGACGGTCGCGGTAGCTTGAGGCGTTGAAGTGGATCTCATGATAGGGTACGTACCTTTGTTATACCCTCGAGTGGATATCTCGCCTCTCTGATGCTCTTCCTGAATGCTTTGGGCTAAAAGTCAAAGCCTGCCCGCACTCAGCTGAGGCTACTCTCAGAACACGCCTTCGTTTACTATCACTCTGCGAAAGAGGATGGAATGATCGGACCGAGTTCCCTGGACAGATTGAATCAGTTATATGTAACACTGAGGGACGAGAACGCATGGGAGATGAGGAAGGCTATGGTGAAGGCTTAACAACGAGTACTTCCAACCTAGAGTTGGATGGAACAGGCAGAAACTAGTACTGCACCCTGTTGTCCATACTTGACATTGGCTCGGCACTGGCATAGGAATGGGGTCAACTGTACCCAGATTCGAAACGAAGTTGAAAGGAGAAGTCCACTTCCTCGGAGCCTGACTAGTAGGTGACCTCTGTTGGTCGCGGAATAGTTACCAGTGAGAACCAAATCCGTTTTTCCAGCTTGTGTAGTACAGATTTCCGTACTGCGGCCCAAGCATCACTTCCTGGATCCGTTGAAGAAGGCAAGTATTTTGCCTCTGAAGATGGCTTGAGCGATATCTGTCGCTGATACGAGCTTCACTAGCGAGAAAATGATTGATGGTCTGCTGACCGTGTGTGGTGTGAATTCCCTCTTGAGGATGCCAGTCGAAGTTGGTCTACAATTCAGGGAATTATATTGCTAGCTCAATTCTGCAAGTTAACAATCAGATAGTGAAGCTTGGCTTCATCGGACGAAATACTTAATGTCGGAACGGGAGGAGAGAAACCGCACTGGAAATCCTTGATTGATAGGTGGATTCTCTTCCATAGATCGTCGAGAATCGAGAAAACTATGACCACACTATAGCGATGGTACATGCGCATGAAGGCGAGCGCCCAGGGCACAGAGTAAGTGCGTGAGAGTGATGAACGTGCACGTGTGTTCCACTGGGCGATAAAGGGGTTCGGAGAGTGAACGACACAGACATTCTCTTTGTACTTCAACCTGAACCAGTATGTTTTTGGAGGTGCTCTCATGGAAGAAGAATGGTGAGTAGCACGTAGGCAAGGCCATTGATGCACGGCGCTGACGAGAGCAGTAGAACTGAGTAGGGCGGACAGCCCACTTCCCTTGGACGCCGGTCAGCAGGTGCGACCATCGGCGACCAAAATATGAAAGAGAGTCACTGACGAATGTTCAGGATGGAAAAAGCTCCACCTCCAATGTCGCAACTGACGGGAATTCGATCGAAATCGCTGCTCAAGATCAGATAAATTCGGTCGCTTTTCTTGCTGATGGGCCAGTGATGGCGAGCATGTCGTGGGCGGGGGAGAGGAGAACAAGATTCGGAAATGGCGAGTGAAGGATGGCAAGGAGGTGGGGGAGTCAATGGACGCTGGGAGTGGTATTTGGGACCTGGCAGTCACGCAAGATGGCAGGTGGATCGTGTGTGGGACGCAGAATGGTCACTGATCAGTAAAATGTTGAAATTCCGATACAACCCAATAAGGCAATACCGATTGGACAGCCGCGCCACCGACGAGACGAGTCTCGGGAGACGTCTATCGTCGTTCATCGATAGAGCATGTCCTACGACAATGTTAATATATACCTAGCATGATTTCTCTGTCCGTCGATAGTTGAATATATGCAGGTCTTGAACCAACCCGGCGCGCAAGTTTCAAGTGAGATGGCGAATAATGTTGGACGGGTGCGCAAAGATACAACACAGACCCGCCGCTCAATCGCGATTGCAGTGATACGGCACATGAACATCATCAAAGAGCGCCGTAGCGGCTTTCATATATATCATCATTCCCCTCTTCTGCCTGATTTCCGTCTCCGTCTCCGTCTTCGTCTCCTTCGCCGTCCTCGATTTCCTCTCCCTCGTCGTCTTTGAGTCCATCTCCATCTTCGTCGCGGTCTCCGTGCCCTTCACCCTCGCCATCTTCTTCCTCACAGCTGTATTCGCCTTCTGCATCGCTCTCTTCACCCCTTCCCTCTTGAAAATTCCTACCGTCTGATTGTAACAAGTCATCCCAATGCCGGGATATAGTGTGTCCGATGCCACCTCCTCGGTAACGCATAAACGCGATCGACAAATCTGATAGTAAAATAGTTCTCGTTAACCATGACTTATTGGGTTATATAACTCACATATTGACTTCAAACGATCGCCAATCGTCATCTCCGTCCATTTCTCGTCGTGCAATTGACTGACCGCCGAGCAATTCGCTTGTCCGTCCCAGTGAAAACGTCGGGATAAGGTGGACACCACGGATGACTACATCCGGGTCCAAAAAACCGAATGCCTCAGGGTCATCCTCTGGCAAAAACCCGACGCGAGGGAGACGGCGAGCGCGGAAGATGGAAGAATTCGTTAGATTACGGCCAAACCAACGAACGAATAACACATCTTTGCGCTGGATTTCGTGAGAATGTGAATCCTCGCCGTAATTTCGAACGTTGACGTGAAAAACCTTGATTACGCGGCATACCAATACGGATGGCGGTTCGCGTCCGTCTCATGTGAAAGTACCATAACGTCCGCGCGCGTACGAGGATTGATGAGGTCCTGCTCACGTCGTAGGTCGTAGGTCGTGTAGTTTACCGAAAGCTTCTTGTGTTCATACATTGCATTGCGTACGATGATGATGCAATCTCGCTCGGCGTCGGTGAAAGCGATGCCCTCGCCGTCCCATTCACCTGGACGACGAATGCGTTGGAGCAGATGGTCTTTAAGATTATCAAGAAAATCCTAAACGAGTGTCAATGTTCGACCTTCACGGTTGCAGCTTTACGTACCTTAGTCGCTCTGTCTTCCTGTAGAGATCCGAGCCAGACCGTCATGTCAATCGGTGACTACTCGGCGATATTGTAGTGCTCCAAGGGTGACATTTTCTGTTGCGTCGTCCGTCGAGTTGTGTGCTCTGTGTTCCCATCCCCTCCATGACCCGACACTGTCACCTCCTTCTCGATATCCTTCAGCATAAGGGCAAAGAAACGCTCTCGCGAGTCGAGCTTGCTCATAGTCGCCAGAGTCGTCGAATGAGCTTTCGAAGTTCGTGTATAACGGTGTTTGAGACGTCGGTGCTCCAGCTCTCCCTAGAATCCTCAGCACGTTGTTTAGTTCAAGTTGCTCAACAATAATGTTGGTAGGAAGGGAGTTGTCGGAGATGTGTTGAGAGATAGTTTGTAGAATCTGTTCACGACCATCTCGATCACCGCTTTCGTCGAGGGCGTCGATGACAATGATAAATGGTCCAATAGGGTGGAGATGCCGGCCAGGTTCAATAATGAACCGTTTCATTTGCTCAAACGGCGATGGCGACGTCCGTAGTGCTCGATTATCCTTCACGATGTCCCAAAGGACGGATTTGTACTGCGGATCGTGATCACATAGGTCGCGTGCGATGGTACTGAACAGATTTTGCGGATTCCGCCTCGCAGCGTCTGTGCTTGAAAAGCAATATGACGAGCCTAGTCGCTGTTGCTCATCGTACCGTCGGGAAATGGAGTGAGCCACTGCAGACTTGCCCGAGCCAGCCACACCACTGAGTAAGCAAACTTGCGGCGCATTCTCATCAGGATTATTGAGAACGTCGCATATCTTGCGGAGGAAGGACTCGCGCGTCCCAGACAAGCATCCCTTCTCTTCCGCATATCTAGCCCCGAAAGCGTATGGCATGTCATTCAAGTCGATCGATTCAGCTGTTTAAGTTCGTGAGCATCCACCTGCGGTCCGAAGAATGAGACCTACCAGCATGTTCTACTATATTGATCATGCGAACGACAGTGACACCCGTTTGCACTGACACTCCCTCCTCCAAAAACGCCGTCTTGAGTTCTCGCAACTTATTCTCGTAATCCGTAATCCTAGCATCGAAATCGGAGAAAGTGTATTTCGCCGTTCAAATCCCTAAACACGGAGGTGAGGGGTAGGGATCATAAATTAGACGACGACTGACAAGAATTCTTCTGCTTGACGTATTCGGTGATGAAGTAACCACACTCCATCACTTGCTGTATCAGAAGCGTGATCGTCTTGACGTGCGCCTTGGTCGCCTTCAAGGGTCCGGCATCGTTGACGAAGCTGAAGACGTCGCTCATCATGCCTGCCAGGCGAAAGATCTGACCGTCGCGGTCTCTCTGGTTCACGGGCACCTGTGAGGAATATCATCAGGGATTAGCGATAACAAAATAATCGATGAAGAGACATACCTTGTTTGCAGCGGATAACACGGACCAAGCAAGCGACGTATAGGGATGAAGCTGTGGCACATTCAGGCCAGCGGCAGTCAGGACGGTGAACAACAAGTACCTGTGCAATACTAGCCACGATCTTATCGAACAGGTCCATCCTTTGCAACAGAACGCCACACATCTGATCGGACGTCGTCAACCCGGTTGCAACCCTTGGGCCAATGACAACCGCCGTGCTCAGCGCCCCGACAACTGCGAGCATGAGAACGAGTGCTTCAACCGCTTCCGTCGCCCTGGTGACTGCGTCTGCAGCTTGACGTTCATCCGCGTTCACGTCCCCATGCTTGTCGGAGGATACAGTGAATTTAACCATAAATCCAGAATGACCGGAACAATTCAGGTTGGGAAGAGGCTCCTCGAGTACTTTGATCAGAGAGATCGCATCAGCAGAAGTCATGACACCAAATGAGTTCATACCGCCATCCTTGAGATTTTCCAACACGCTACCGATAGTACCAGCGAAAACTTTACCGACCAATGTCCTTTCGCATAGTAAGCTTTTGATAAACCTTCACGATGATGGTGGAACATTCCTCGCCATCACTGACACTCAGGCTATTCAGTTCCCTGCCGTGGAACGGCGAAAATGTACCCACAAAAACAAATTCTCATTCCATGAGGCATAATTATTTCTTCGTCATCCGTGATGCATCTCCCACGGAAAATTCGACTCGATATTTCCTGGCAATCAAGAGCTTTTGCTGCTCTAGTGTACGAAGTCCGATGTCTGAAACAAACGAAGGTGAACTTGCAAATGACAGAAGTGTCGTTTGAATGGCAAACCTTAAATGAAGAGAGGGCGAAGGTGGACATGTCCCTGCATGTCCGTGTGGATGCGATGAGCAAGGGTGAATGTCGTGCTAAACGGAGAGAATGGCACCTGAGTACTACTGTATATGGTCAGTGCGTGAGAATTTGGGAATTTCACATGCAGGAACTTTGTCGTTTGCTCGTTTATCACTCTCCCTCTCTCCTCTCTCCCCCAGTCACAACCCCACCGTGTATGCTAGTCGCGACGAGGCAGGACGTACCGGCATGAGTATGACATCGGTGAGTCGTGCTACTCCGTCGCGCACGCGTTTCATTGACATCTCATATCTGCCCAATCTTGTGTGGCTTTGAGCACCACGTCCTCGACGTCGGGTTCCCGTTGGGACTTGGAGAAAAGACGCGAATGAGCTCGCAGTGATGGGTCAGTAGTATACACTAGCGTTCGCAACAAGAGTCCAAGACCGTGACATCAACAGAGCCTCATGCTCATCGAACAGCACAATGCCAGTAAGAAGCGCAAGAAATCCAGAACCTCCGTTGCCAGCAAGACAACTAGGAGGTCCACTCGCTGCAAAAACTAATTATGTATGCCCTCGTCCATCTACTATATGATATGTATTGTTGCTCACAATTCAAGGCTTCATTGCAGTCGTCCAATTCAATCCTGTTTAGCCATTTCTCTCCATCGCAGTCACGGTCGTCCAACTCAATCATCCTGTCGTTTCTCCCAACGGAAATTCTGCGCCGTTGTCCAACTCAATCACACTTGTTCAGCATTGCTGGATCGTTTTCAGGTACCCTTTTTCATAGATAACGGACTATGCTTTCACAGCACGATTACCATCCGGACTCGAAGTGATACCGTGGTAGTAGTATGTATTAGTTTATGAACAATAAATTGCTTGTCGCACAATACATTTGGGGTGAATGGTATATATTGCTCATCGCACGATATATTCAAAATGACGTGGTCAAGTAAATACAGTGACTGCCGTATGATATCGATGGCCAGCGTGTCGACGAGGACACTGGAAACTATCGAAACTACAGCACTCGAACTCTGATGGAGTTTTTTCGTATAGGTATATATTCCCGCTGATCTTTCGCTGGCCATGCCGTCATCGATAGAATAGATATAGGTATATAATTGAATCTCGTAATCAAACAATTTTACTGATTGGCAGATCTCCTAGGAATCCTCTAACAAAGTTTCACTGAATGTTGGTTTTATGCAGGCGCACATGCGACGTTTCGAACACTTCAGAGATCTCTCTGCTGATGCAGACCCACGTAGCAATGCTTGGGAACTCGTCAGATCCCTCACCGGAGTTTCGCCAGGCAATTTCCATGCCGTTACAATGGCTGTCAACAAGTCATACTGTGGGTGAAGTCGACCTTGCATTTATCAAATTTCAAAACACGGAGGTAATACTCAGCTACAGCATCTCCAATGTCAGCTCGGGCTAGGTTCGCCGTGGAGAATCGGTAGTGAAGAATAGTATGATCGTTACAGGGAGGAAGCATTGCAAGATCTGACGGTATCGTCACTGAAGCAGTTGGCGATTTGGAAAGACTGTTCGTCATGCGACTTTTCGAATGACGAAACTGTCATTGTTGGCGACCGGTAAGAGTTTCAAACCAGGTTCTATTTGATAGAATTACTAGACGTGACATCGCTTGGCAGGCTACATGCTCCGCTAGCAAATCAGCAAGGGACTGCACCGACGATGAAATTCTAACAATTCGCAAAGCGATTGCTAGTGGCTGGTACAACGCTCAAGCTGTGGCGTTGAGGCCACCCCTGGCATCTAACAGTCTGAAGGAGAGAAATCACCAATTATGCAATTCTGTGCGAGTTTAACATTCTTCTTCGACATACCCGGAATGACATGTCGACATTCGGCAACAAGAGGGGGTCTAGAGTCTCCGGCTCTTCGTGAGGCCACAGCTGCGTTTTTCACATAGTCGTGCGAAGGTGGAAATTGTGCGACTAAACCTTGAAATCCGTCAACGGTTTAAGTGGGGAGCCGCTCTGAGACCATATTAGAACATCATTAGACATAACGCTAACACAATGTATGTGATTCAAACATACTTCTGTGCCTCGATTTCATCAAGAACTTGCACATATCGAATACGGAGTTGCTAAATTGGTTGAGGCTCCTTATCAGATGGAATTAAGATAAAGCAAATTCGTCATACAAGAAACGGGAAAAGTCGTCGTCACGGTTAGTGAGCGTACAGTTTCCGTCGGTTCGTTGTAGTGGTTTCGAATAAAGCGGCACTGGGCCTCGTATTTGTCAGCATTCCAACAAGCGACTTCGAGTGTTCCTCAATTGCTTGACATCATGGGTCTATCATTGAAATATTGAAATCTTGTAGCATGGTCAACGGTTTTCGCAAAGGCGCAACCGATGAGTCATAAGCACAGCCTCCATTTGCGGTGAGTAAACGGTCCACCATCCACCATTAATATTGCTAGCGCGCGGGTATTTAGTCTAACGCTTACTAGTGTCGGAATTTCCCGCGCTGTACAACATCTATGACACTGACAAAACCTTGTTGGAACAATTCGCCGCTCTTGATCATCCGAGTGGGACATGCCAATCAAACAAACTTTGCGCGATGGCGACACGACGCCACAAAATTCCGGTCTCCTGGAAGACTGACAATATTTTCTTACGTTGGTCAGATTTCACATTACGCCAGCGTCTACACAATCGAATCGGCAGTCTGCCAATCTGTCCAAACCTATCAGACTCGAATGTTTAACAAATATGCTCACTGTACCTTTTTAGCAGTGATCTCTAATTGGAATTTGTTAACCCCGATCCACCTATTGGCTGACCAACGAGGAGGTTGACGAGAATCTTCTCTTGGTATCACGCCGTGCATGGTAGTATGTATCTCATCACTTCAAGCTATTGTTGTCGTCAATGGAAACGAGCCAGTCAAACGTTAGTTTCGGCTCGTCATCTAGCCAGTAGAAGCATGCCGGACACTCGTTTCTGCAGATATGCGCCTCTTGATATGATGGAGGATCTCGAGGTAAGTGACATAGGCGATAGAAAATTGTGCACAAAGATATGGGGTATGCAAATATGAGTAACGACTCATCAGAGATTTCAACAGCCTTACGTGGTGGAGATGACACAACGCCTTGCACTGTGCCTGAATAGAAAACCGCGGGTAAGTTGCGGGCAAGTACGATGTGGTCGAAAAGCAGCAAGCGTATGAGGAGACAAGGAGCCGGTCGCGGCAAAATTTTGTTGCTTTGTGGCACGGGACTTTCGGCAAACACTAGTAAAAGCGGCAATTTCCGGTAAGACAGGGGGTTGCACTTTCTCACGAATTTCACACCCGAGAGAGACCTTGTCAAGCAAGGTGACCAAGCTCGCTCTACTCGGTCCGTTTCTCCGTGACCCATGTGTGTACTTCAACTTGAAGTCCACGTCAATGACAAGCTTAAGGGAAAATACAACAGCCTTCCGGGCACTCCTGGACCCACACACCGTGGGTGCGGTCCCTCGACGATCTCAATTTCGCCATGTCTTCTCGTGACGTTATTATGTCTCGTGTAGAAAAGAGCGGTTCCCGGTAAACGTACAATTCTACTCACGCTTGACCAGCACTCCCGGACCCACGAACACCCCGCAACTAGTCACTGCCGCGACTCAGATGCAAAAAGCAGTTATTACGTTGTTCTTTGAATTCTATGTTATTACTCGAATCCTACTTGGATGGCGGAGAGGGACCCCATGCTTTTCCTTTCCCCCTTCCTCGAGCAGACTCCTCCCTACAAGAGCTTTCGCACTTGTACTGTACATCATCGTCGCCCAGCGTGTCGGTGGTCCGGCCCCAATCCTCGGAGAGGGGCGCCAGACGGACCGGGATGAGCAAGTAGATTAGACAGCCCGAGCATCATCCCTAAGACTTGAGCGAACCGTTTTGCAGACAGCTGCCCATTTGCGCCTGAACCCTCCCCACTATCGTGGGAGTCGGAGATCATCGATCATCACCATTCAAATTTCACCATGGCCACGATCTTCAAACGTCAGAGAAGAAAAAAGATACGTGCGACTGCGGAGCCGCTACAGCGGTGGAATAGACCAAACCCAGTCAAAATGTACATTACTGGTCATCATCGAGGTATGTAAGTGCGCGGAGGAAACTACAAAATATTGTTATCACATTGCTCGTCATCCCGAAGTTTTTGTCACATGCTAATAAGAGTGGACAGAGAGAACAGTCGTCCTGATCTATTTTCCTTCCGTTGTTGACACGTCTCCGAGCACAATCGAGGGGTCTAGCGGTGCCGTGGCCTACTTGCCCGTCGTCACTGCTTTCCTCCGATGAAATGATAATCAACGATAGATCACGGCTCTTTTTATTACTTTGCACTCTCCTGCTGGGTTCAGCACCAGAAAAAGAGACGGGAAACGGAGCTAAATGTGTCATACCCGAGGCCGAACCAGAGGTTCTTGCCTGCTGCTGCCAGTGTGCTCGGACGGCCATGCCTTCTATTCCGATGTCTTGAGCCTTTCCCTCTCCCAAGTCACTCGCGCCAGCACCGAGAGCACCCTCTTCGATCATCCCTACTTCTTCCAAGAACGAGTCGTCTAGGACTCTAGGTCCGAGTCAAAAGAGAGGTCGTCGGAAGAGTCAGGAGACGAAGACCGTCTTCTAAGCAGAAGGGCGAGTTTACCCGCAACCAAAAGCAATGGATGAATACGTAGAACTGAGTTTCTTGCCGGGGTAATTTAGATGCCTCTGGGTCGTCAAGCTGCTCAAGCCTGATAATCTGCATCAGTATTCGCTATTTGGGTGCAAAATACGCTTCCGGTGGCATCCGAATATTGTTCCGTACTAGTTATGTAATTCACACCGGAAAATAAACTTGGACACAACTAATTCGAAAAGTACAAGTAATGCCAGTCAGCTAACAACGTGTGATGCAGCTGGGTGAGTCGGTAGATCAACCGGCGACGCTTCATACACAGTGACTCTGTTATTGTATTTCCGGATAAAAGAATATGCCGGCAACCGAAGGAGGGAAAGGGAGCACCGCGGGTAGTTGTGAAATGGTGGGGGGTCCAGGAGTGCCCGTAGGACTGCCAGTTGTAATATTCACTTCTCTTCTCGGTCAATGCTGGACCCAAGTCTGGGCGGCCCAGTCGAGACGCCGGGTCTTATGTGTTCAAAAGCATTTTGATCTTGATGATGGAGCAGTGGCGTTGGTTCAGCGGTCTTTTTTCAAGTTGGGCCTGGCGACCAGCGTATCGAAGGTTTGACGAGGACAGGGTGGTGGATCGGGGCCGGAAGCAACAAGAAGAGGGTCGATTCCGGAGCAGGGCAGGGTGGAGTGACCACAGTGCGCTCCGTCCAGCCTCAGGCTATCCTCGCTGACGACAACAGCGGCGGACTCTCCCTATGCACGTATTCGTCTCCGCCTTCCTCGACGGCCCTGCCTGCTGCGCGCAAGTGCGTCTCGTCGCGCTCGACAAGATCTCTCCCCATGGCAACTGGTTCTACGCAAGTTTTGGATGAAGAAGACCTAAGTTACCTCGAATGGAGAGCACCTCTTCTTGTTAACTCAACTTGGTGGCTCACCTTTGTCAACGAGCCCAATGTTCCATCCGAGGTACTCCTTAGCGAGTCAGGAGGGCTGCCTGGTATATTCCATCCTTGACTTGAAGCACTGAGTGAACTCGTGTGTATCCTCACCCATTCCTCTTATTCTCTCGCTCACGTCCGCGAGCATCCAGGACTCCCGATACATTGCACATAGGTACCACCGGGTTCTCCCACTTCATTTCTGCTCACACATCACCGACTCGGACTAGGCTGTGGCTAAGACACCCCATCGCACAAGTATCCAACCGCTACCGTCTCCCTCAGCTCCGTTCTGACGCGCCTACCCTTCCTGCGCCTCTCTCTTCACCCTGGGCCTCCACTGTCAGTGTCCTAGCGATCACTGGTGAGCCCTTGCATGTTGACGACATCGAGCGTAGCATGAGGGCGGTCGTAAATGACGTCCATCAGCGCAATGGCGAAATGACAATGCAAATTAGTCTCCTGTCGGCAGATGATATGAATGAATGGGTAAGATCTATGTACCCCTTGTTATTTCTACCAGGTCGGTTGACAAACCGCGACAGAATTATACACCACTGTGCTCCCTCTTTCCGCGCATGGGCGCTCGTTCGAAGATCTTCACCGGTCCTTGTTTGTCGTCTCCCTTGACCACTAGCCCGCTTCTTCTGTGCCTGCAGATCGACATGACGATGTCCTCTACCTCACTTTCGATATTGATGACAGTGCTCCTGACTTGTCCCTCTCTCAATCACTCCCGTCTTTACAAACAGCACCCTCCGACCTCTTGTCTCATCAATGCATTTTCCGTTCCTTGATCAATCGTGCTGAGACATCAACGTCCGATAGATTCCGATGCAGAATCCTGAAAAACTATTATGAATGAGTAGAAATGAAAGAAAGTATCGTATGCCCATGGCTAGGCAAAATATGACCAGTTTGAAGGGGTACAGTTGCTCGCAAGTCAGGACTTCTAGCATCGAGTAGAAGTGGCCAAGTCGGCGCTGATTCGCTGCCGCGAATCCCTTGAGGTCGAGGTTCCGCTCAACTGTCAAATTGAGCTGTATCTGGTATGTATAGCACAAGTGAGCAATTTCGTCGTCAGTATCAGTGGCAGACTGAGTGAATAAAAAACGACGTACGGTCTCAGAGTCCTCCATATTCACGACGTAGTTGCCCACGCGACCGTTATAACCCGGTTAGACCTGTGGATGGAAAAAGAGTGATCGACTTCAGTGGATGGTATGTGTTGGCGGGAACTCGGTGTAGAATCAATCTCCATTCAACGCAGTAAGCATTCCGCCACGCACCAATCCGTCCCTCTGACATACGCTTTAAACGAGTGGCAGGACTGGACTGGTGACAAGCGCAAGGACAGCACTGACGGGTCGCTAGCCTTACAAGGACGCCCCGGATGTTGCTGTTTCTAGCCGACTTTCTTGAGCTTGGGCATGCGGCCTTACTTTGACATTGCCACCTTTACGACCTCAAACATGTGGCTGCGGGCCTGCACCATGACCTGGGAAAATGATATAACGATAACGGGGGAGACGCGAATAACGAGGTAGAACTTGACCAAGTTGGCCTGGTGGCGCCGTGGGCAACGGGCATCTGCCAAATCCGGATGCAATGCTCATTAATCGATGACTGCCTGTAACGTTATGTAATTGTAATTGCATTAGATTTTACATATTATATACCGCTTGCGCCCGAGATGAGTAAATATAACCGATCGGCAAGGAGCGTCGCCCTCGCTCCTCGCCACCATGGATCCCAGTGCGACCGACGCCCTCGACCTACAACGCTGGACTCCCGATTCGCCCCCCTCCATACCTGATATTCAAGATCACTCGGATGGTCCCCCTAGCAACGACAGATGGATTGTCGAACTTTACGATCGGGCCAACCGTGGCCCTTTCCTGCCCACCCCGACAGTCGCTCTCAACCCAGACGTTGCCGCCGAAATTATTGAGATTCTTTGCAGAAATCCTTCTATCGAAGAACCACCACGCATCCCGCCCCTCAGTCCAGATCTGCAGAACCATCCGTGTCGCGTCTTTACAGCGCTCCTACGGGGCCTAATATATGATGCTGGGGCCACTGGTTGGGGCTCCATCATTGCCGAGATGTCCCACCTCGTCTTCCAACACATCAAGGCTCACTCGATGGGTGTGTCAGTTTCCGACACAGTTTTCATCCGCGTACGCGAAGTCGCCATGACGCGGCTTGTGCGGAGTCCATTCAGACCCGAGACAGGTAAGACGTCCACCACGTTTATTACCTACAGACTGATGGATTTACGTTACAGTGACATGGAATCCACCCGGTGGTACCCAAGAAGAAATCATCGTCTCGTGGGCGTCACCCCAATTCTGCAAGCACGTCCGGCTTCATGTGTGTACCATGTCGTTTCACCGACGAGAGGCTAATGCCATTATACAGCTAGACGAGGTTGCACGCACGGGGCGAGAAAGTGCATGCCAAAGTGCGAGATACTTCGTCCTAGCGGAGTCAGACCATTCGGGGATTGTAAAGTCTCAGTTGACGGACATCGAGAAGAATAATCTCCTGTCTCAAATGACGTTCTCGACTGAATATGGCTGCAGGCTTCTTCACCTATTCTCGGAGGACGGAAAAGAGGTCATCAAATGGTTTGGAAATCGAGACTTTGGACGCATGGTGCAGAAATCACTTTACGATATCACCTGTCCAGGGTGGGGCGGCACCTTGGACGAGGTGAAATCTCCGGATACCGAGAAGGTCGCAGTTTGCCAGCTCATAGAGGTTCCTGCATATACAGCGGCCTCTCAGATTGCGTGGGTGAGTAGCCTCCTCGCCGTTATGCAACTTATAGTTGATCGTATCATAGCTCGTACACGTCGCACGTTTTTATCTCCAGACAACCCTAGAGATTCCTACTACGCATAGGCCGCCGAAGCGGAGGTCCGGAAGCAGCTCACACCCAACGGCCAGCCCATGGCTGGAGTGGTCAGATGGTTTGAACAGCGAAGTGAACAGCGACGCCAAGACCATCGTGCAATTTATCAACGGGCTCCTCGTACCGGACACCCTAGGCGACAAGATAGTGGAAAAGGCGTTTGAAAAATCCCGACTCTACACAGACTTCATTGCTCGCCCCCATAATATCCCTTATCATGGTGATTTGGGTAGTTTTCTCTACGCTGAACCTCCGCCCATATTGATCTGTGACCAAAGGATCCTGAATGCTATCAGCGGCTGACTGCTAGTAGCTATGTCATGTATTACGTATTACGAACTCCGATGCTCCGATTTGTAGCACTACATAAACAAAGCGGTGTTTGTTTGACCTTTATACACAAATCCGCACTCCACAAGCATGGAAGGTTCTTCGTCGCTTGATATCGAGCCTATGGTTATAGTTGTGATCTCCAAGAATCGGACACAATCTAAACCCTTTGTATACCACACCCTCGAGGTAGAGGACAATCTTCCTTCAAGAGAGTCTCTCACAGGAGAGATCGCTCGCTTGGTGCACTCCTCGCGCTCAAATTCCGGAGGTGGCCGCGGTCGCTCTCGCTCGCGTACGTCGAAGGTATCTTATCTGTCTCTATATCCTCTATCAAGCCAAATTCTGATCACGAACAGATCCGTTCCTTACTCCCTCCTTTGTCAAATACACAAAGAAAGGCTAGGATGTGGCACGAAGCCTTGCAGAGGAAGCGAAGTGGAGCGAAGATGATGCTTGCTGCTCAGCAGGTAATTGAGGAGGTCGAGGAGGAGATCGGTCTGAGTGTCCCCAAAGGCACTATCGACAAAATACGTTCTGAATTTTATGATGCTGGTGACGGCGGTAATCCGACCGCTCAAACATACATTGCGACCGTCTCTGCTGTTCGCGTGCAGCTTGAAGGACTGGGAGACTCTGAGTCAACCTCGGGGGATAGCGACTCCAGGTAAATCTCTACCTTTTGTCGTTTAACGCCGCACTCAATGGCTTTCAGTTCATCAGCCAACTAGTGTTCTTACCACAGTGTATGCACTCGCGGCTCCATTATTTTATGTATTGGGCCGCCCTTGTTCTGTAGTTTGTATCACTTTAATCTTCTTTTTAACGAATCCGCGAATGTCTTGTATTTCTGCAAACTGAATTCGAAGGGATATGGTTCAACGTGTGGAAGGAAAAACTGAGTTAGAACGTACCTGAACAGTTTGCATTGCATCGCCGAGGGTGAACTGATTTGAAAGGAAACAGGGTTTGAAACTCAGCCTAGGACCGCGTTCGGACCTCCCTTGCGAAGTTCGGCCGCCGGCTTCTAAGTTACAAAGTGAGTCTACTTGAGGAACCGTTATGGAGTCGCAGCGGTTTGTGCAAACATGTGTTTGCAATCGCTCTTTCGACGATCCCGGGGCGTTTACCAGACACGGAAAAACCTGCAAGAAGCGCAAAAGGCAGTTAGGGGATGCACTTCGTAAGGCAAAGGAGTCCTACACCTCGAAGAAACGACGGCTTGAGACCAGTGTTGAAGTCCTACCTTCTCATGAATCCCACCCAGCTGTCGCGGGGTCGTCTCACGAAACCCAGTCAATCGGGGGTTTTGGCGGGCAACACGGCAATCATTCAGACATGCTTGAAAGCAGCCAAGTACGTTCTATATAACACTACGGCGTATTTCAGCGTCCTGATAGTAAGATTGTCAGGGCACAGATGTTGGAGAGTCTCAACCCTTCCGAACACTTGAACGGCCGGAAGATGACCTGCCGTTGGCCGTTCGCAGAGGCCGACGGATGAATTGCCGACTCCCTCAACGTTTTAGGGATATGCTCCCGGAACCACCCATGCCACTTCCCCCGTCCAATGATACGTACTCCCCTCCCAACAATGCGCATCCTCAATCGGTTCCAATAGTACCAATCTCGCAGGAGGCTCTGCCTCAAGACCATGTTCCACCATCACGGCATGACGAACACGTCACTCAGATGAATTCATTCAACCTTTTTCGTGTCTATGACAGCGATTCGATCCCTGTTCACGATCCTGAAGATCAGAGCGACGACTCGGGGGACAGTCCATTCCCTAAGCTGACGGTCAACGTAGTCCAAGAGATTAATTCCGAAGACCCCTTTTACCCGTATCCCAACAAGAACTCGTGGCGCTTGGGGGACTGGTATTGGAACGAAGGGACACAAAAGTCGAAGAAAAGCTTCAGGAACCTTCTAGATATAATCGGGAGTACAGATTTCCAACCTGAGGATGTGTCGCGCACCAACTGGTCAGCAATTGATCGCGATTTGGGTGGCCCAAGGGCTCCCGAACAGCAAGATTCGGCGGAGTGGATGGACGACGGTTGGGAATGCAGAGATATCACCATATCTGTTCCGTTTTCTCGCCGCTGTGAAAACCCAGGCCCAACGGACTATACCATCTCGGGGTTTTACCGGCGCTCACTTATCTCTATAATCCGGGAGCAACTCATAGATCCGACACGTTGTAGCCGGTTCCGCTTCGAACCGTACTCGTTGCGATGGCGACCTCCACACGGGACAAGTACTATCAAGGTTCAGGGAGAGCTGTACACTTCACAGGCGTTCATTGCAGCACATCGGAAGTTACAAGACTCGCCCCCTGAAGCCAACTGTAGTTTGCCTCGGCGCATTGTCGCACTCATGTTTTGGTCCGACGCGACGCAACTTACGTCGTTTGGCGATGCAAAACTTTGGCCTTTATATGTCTACTTCGGAAACGAGTCGAAGTACGACCGCGCTCAACCAACGTCGCATCTTTGTGCCCACGCTGCATATTTTCAAACGGTTAGTGATATCTTTGTTTGTGGGGTCTCAGTATGTATTAGTTGATGCTTATGCACCGATCCAGCTCCCAGACCGTTTCCGTGACTTTGTGATGGAACATGTAGGGGGAGATAAGTCCCCAAGTGACTCATTTTTCACACACTGCAACAGGGAACTATTTCACGCTCAGTGGAAGGATCTTATCGACGACGAATTTGTTCATGCATATGAACATGGTGTTGTACTTTCGTGTGGTGATGGGTTTGAAAGGCGACTTTATCCAAGAATATTCACGTATTCGGCAGATTACCCAGAGAAGTACGCCCGAGATATGTCAATAATCTCGGCACTGACTTATTCTTCTCGTCACCAGAGTACTCGTTGCAAATGTCCGCAACCTCGGCAGGTGTCCTTGTCCCCGTTGTCTCATTCCGAAGGACGAGATTCAAAATGTCGCAACTAACAGTGATATGGTGCAGCGTCAGACATTAGCTCGCAGAGATACCATGGAACGTCGCGACAAGATCATCGCAGCTCGTGCGTTGATCTATGAAAGAGGATATGTCGTAGACACTGCTCAAGTAGAAGCTAAGCTCAAGGACGAGTCTCTGGTACCTACAGTGGTACGTATCATCTTGAAGTTCATCATCAATGATTTTAATGATTTTCTTTGGCTAGAATGCATTTTCAGACCGATTGAGCCATACGGGCTTCGACTTCTTTCTCATGCTAGTCGTAGACCTGCTACATGAGTTTGAACTTGGGGTCTGGAAGGCAATATTAATTCATTTACTTCGGATAGTTGACATCGCGGAAGAAACTTCGCTCGCCGAGCTTGATAGTCGGTAAGCAGTTCTACTCTTTCTTAATTCTAACATTCTTGAACTACTCTTTGTATGCAAGGTTTCGTAAGGTCCCTTCCTTTGGTCGCGACACTATCCGACGTTTCCACAAGAACGTCTCCGAGTTGAAGAAGTTGGCTGCGCGGGATTACGAGGACATCTTACAGGTTAGTTTCACTTTCACTTTGCATTGCAAACTGACATACTGTGCGTAGTGTTCGGTCCCAGTTTTCGCGGGATTATTACGGGATCCCCACAACAATGAAGTCTCACAACTTCTCTTTGTGCTGTGCCATTGGCATGGACTGGCCAAATTGCGTATGCACACGGATGAAACTCTCGAAATTTTGGAAAAAGTGACCACCGATCTCGCTAACCATCTCCGCAGATTTGTCTCGGATACCTGCCCCTGCTTTCCGACCAAGGAACTACGTCGCGAGGCCGACGCGCGCAAAAGGCGTCAAGAGCGTCAAAATACGAATACGGCGGCAGTAGCCGGCCTGTCTCAAAATAACAGCACTCGCCGACCGAAAGGACTCAATCTTCAAACGTACAAGTTACATGCTCTCGCCGATTATCCCGCACACATTCGGGAATTCGGCACTACTGATTCATATTCGACGCAATCAGTAAGTGCTAGTAAGTGGTGAGACCAATCTGACTCATACAAATGATTTATCTAGGGAGAACTGGAACATAGGACGAGCAAAGGTCGCTTCAAAAGGACGAGCCAGAAGGAGTATACATCACAACTGGCATCCATTGAGCGCCGACAAGCTCGCATTCGCAGTATCCGCACAAAGCTCTCCTCACTAAACATGACAGACCCGGTGCCTCATACACCAGAACAGCACCACATCATCGGCAAGTCTCAAAACTTCCCGGAGGAGCTTACACAGTTTGTGCAGAGTAACCTGGGTGATCCGGCGACTGAAGTCAGTTTTTTTCTTAATGTACGGAACATACGGTTCATCGTGATTTTAGCATTTCATACCCAAGCTGCGGGCGCATATCCTCCCTCGGATTCTTGCCATTCATCAAGGCACGGACTCGTCCAATGATGATGCCTTCATTGACTCGGAGTTACCTGCCAATTTGTTTAATGTCGTCTTCAAAAGCAACAGGATTTACCGGCACAGATTACTGCGGGTTAACTACACTACTTATGACCTTCGGCGCGAATCCGATGCAGTAAACCCGCGCACCGACCACTGCGATATTATGTTGTTATCGCGCTCAGATTCAGGTGGATCTCAACATCCCTTTTGCTATGCTCGGGTCTTGGGAATCTTTCACGCTAATGTCATGTATAATGGTCCGGGGTCGAGGGATTACAGGTCAAGACGTGTCGAGTTCCTTTGGGTGCGGTGGTTTGAAGTGTTGGAGGACCGCCCCTCGGGATGGCAACATTCAGCCTTGGATACTGCAAAATTTGTACCAATGGCGGAAGAGGACGCATTTGGTTTCGTGGATCCGATTGATGTCCTACGAGCTTGCCATTTGCCTCCCTCTTTTGCTGACGGTATGTTGCATGCTGATGGCATCGCTGCGTCATTGTGCGCTCGTGACGCAGGCGATTGGAAGCGTTATTATATTAACCGGTGCGGGTTAGATGTGGCTAGGTACGAACGTGGCTGACCCCCCTATAATCAGGTTTGTTGATCGTGATATGATTATGAGATATCATTGGGGCCTCGGGATTGGGCACATGTACTCTCATGTCCTCAGGCCTGAAAGTTTTGAGGCATATCCAACTGCTCGCGACAACAATGAACATACGGATCATGTCCCAGATCTTGGTTTGTGATCTACTTACGAGCGGTGTACCACTACTAACTAAACTCAAACAGTCCCAGGTAGTAACACTTTGCTACATAGTGACGGGCATGAAGACGACGAGGAGAGCAGTGATGACCAATCAAGCAACTTGGAGTCAGAGTCAGAGTCTGTGCTAGAAGATCAGCTTGACATGGACGGATGGGAGGATGCTACGCCGAATGATGATTACGGATATGAGTTTTGATTTTACATAGAGAACAATGCGCATCAGCTATCGAATTCCTACGATAAATTGCTTGATTGGCAATGACCTACACCACAGCTTCCCACACAAGTTCGGCTACTACCTACGTCAGGGTGGAAACACAAGAAGTCGTTGAGAGGAGAGGAGAAGCAGCTCGAGAAGGACGTCCTCGCTAGTGGGAGACCGCGTAGACCGCCGACGAAACAATTAGCTGCTTGGCAGGATGCCGCAGTAGACTCTGCTCCGGAGCTGGACGCGACGGACCAACCCCAGGCGAGC